>CATIWQ010542087.1:0-26789 GCA_949673415.1 Euphorbia schlechtendalii | reverse complement strand
AACATTTTTGGAATGGTAACTTGCTAAATGTGGCTATGTGAGAGCGACCCGTACTAAGCATGGTATTGACGTTGTCTAGGTTTATATAATTGTCTTAATTCGTTTATGCTAGGTTTAGAAAAGTTATTTCATGTGTTGCTCTGTGGCGAATCATTGAACATCTGAATATTTATAACCGAGTTTGTTATATTAGTTTAGTGAATCATAACATCTTTGTTGAACTTGCATGTTTTCTCTACTATACTTGTTCGTAGGGAAAATCTCTATATTTAGATTCTCTAGTCTTCCACATCTATACTTACTCATTTTTCATTCTAATCTTCCTATCCAAAACCTTCAATCTATTTTTATTTTATTTATTCTGCTTTCCCTTGTTGATCTTTAGACTTGGTTCCTTACCTATGGGTTCGATATCTTTTAAAACTACATCGCAACTGTATACTTGCAGTTATCATCATTTTGCTATTTGATTAGAGGTACTGACAATACCAGTATTTTACGTGAACAAGTTTTTTTGCATTATTATGGAGGATAAGCCTTTCGAAATGAGAGTAGCCAAATCTTGCAAACAAGTTATTAAACTTATCAGTAAAAAAGTGCCGAACAGTACATCGTAAGAACATGATAGGAACAAGTATGGTTAAAAAAATAGCCATGAAATATTCAAAATTAAAAGAAATGGCTTCATAATAATGAAGTGATGTAATCAACTAAGAATTACTATCTGGTAGGAACATGGTAGGGACATGGTATGAACGATCTTGTAAACACAAAACAATAGCTAGAATGCATTTACAAAAAAAAGTGATTATGATAAATCAAAGATAATACATATTTCCATAAAAAGGATTAAATTATCTAACATCAGATAGTTATGTGGTAGCAACATGGTAATGACATAGTAGGAACATAGAAAAAGAATAATATTTATTTAAAAGGACCTTAATAAAAATGAATAACAACAAATTGCAATTTAAAGAAAATTACACCATCAAGTAACATGCATTCTAAAAAGAGAAAAAAAAACATCACTTAGCTCCAGAACAAGTTCTTCTATTATGCCCACTAACACCACAAGAGCTACAACATACAGTGAATTTCTTATCACCCTCCCAAGCAGCCCTAAATCTCTATTTGGCCTCCCAGTTTTTTAACACCGTTCGGTGGAAGAATGAGTTGATCATCAATATCTGGAGGTATTTCCCAATAATTCCTCGAAGGCATGGCGAAAACAGTTTACGCATAAGTAGCAACCGTCTTTTGTCTGGTGAAATAGGGAGAGCAAAAATCTACTGACAATAAACGGTTCTTCCTTATATAAGCAAGCTCATGGGTACAAGGAATCTCATCAATCTGGAACCTTCTGCACGTACATGTCCACTGTACCATGTCAACCACATATTCAAAAACATTCCTCTTCATAGACACCAAATCATCAGTTGATGACACCACCTAAGAAAGGAAACCAAAAAAGAAATATAAACAAATATACATCATCAGAACATGGGGGAAAACAAACACAAAGAAACAAAAAAAGAAAGAAAAATGAAGCCATGCCAACCTCCATCTTAGCAGTTAAATCATACTTTTTCAGCACCCTCTTATAATACCTCTTAGTCAAGTCAATCTTAGTTTTTCTCGCAATAATCCTGTTTGTCTTGAAAATCTTTTACACCAAATTACACAAGAAAGTGATGAGGATAAAATGGGAAGACTCTTCGCTGCTTTTGTCAAAGAATTGAGGGGCTCCACATTGTTTGATGTCATAGCACTATATCGGTTAGAGGTTGAATTTGCTCGGCTCAATTTATCAACACCAACACCAATCAAATATCCTGGAATCCCTTCATTATGTTTGCCAAATGAGATATATTCTCTTCAAAACGGCTGACCGTGTAAGAATAGCTTGCAAGCTTAAAGTACTTTGCCCTTTCTCCTGTGTTGCTCTTGGAATTTGATTTCAAGTTTTTCAGCAAATGATAAGTGCGGATTCCATGCTTAACACTAGGAATTACTTTAGCGTAGCCTTTTTCGATACTTGTATGGCGGTTCGAAATAAAAACCATATTAGGTCTGTCACCAAAAGCTCCCTTGAACTGCTGGAAGAACCACTCCCAAGATTCATCATTTTTTCCTTCAACAATAGCAAAAGCAAGAGGAAAAATCATTTATGAAAAAAATACAATTAGAAATGATTATCCAATAGTAACATGGTAGGAACATAGTAGGATTAGGGGGGAAATCAAAAGAAAATAGAATCAAGTATCTATCTAGTAGTAACATGGTAGGGACATGGTAGGATCGGGGAAAAAAATAAAAAAAAAGAATCAGGTATCTATCCGATATAAACATGGTAGGGACATGGTAGGATTAGAGAAAAAAGTCAAAAGAAAACAGAATCAGGTACCTATCCAGTAGGAACATGGTAGGGACATGTTAGAATCAGATAAATGACAAAAAAATTAGCAGAACACAGATGGGGAATCAAAAGGAAAAATGTACAAAACCAACAACATAAACATTCAAAAATCAATAAAAAATTTAAAGACAATATAAAACACAACAGTTCAAGAAAAATGAGAAAAAATAATTAAAATGTAACAAAACCTGCAGCATCATATGCACAAGCACATAGTAGCATGCCGTTGTAGCAAGCCTTCAAAAATGTGGCATCTACAACTACAACAGGCCTGCAATGTTACCAGCCCTGAATACAAGTATGTAATGCCATGAAAAAAATACTTAAATCTAAGTCCATCCATCACAAGGTTAAGAATGGAACTAGGATTTGTTTTCTGAATAAGAAACATGATAGTAGGCAATGTGCTGTAAGAATCAAATGATGTCCCTCAAATTAACTTCAATGCTTCTTCTCAAGCACGCAACGCTTTCGGGTAGTTGATATCCACACCTAGGTGTTTCCTCACATCATTAACAATGTCAACTAGATTGTAAGTCATCCTCTCATTCAATTAAGAATTCTTAATATATTTGGCAACCGCAATCCTCGTTTCTTACCTCTTCTCGATATTCCTCAAGTCAATATTGCAAGTGTGTTCACCACAAAACTTTCTCACTACAAAAACTCCACTGCTTTTCTGCTTCGATGATCTAAAAATCCATGAACATTCTGGATCGACACAATTCAGATAGTATTGCTTCATGCATGATTTCTGTACTTTAAATTGAAAGTTCTTCTTTATGGCATAAAAGCTCATAGCATCCTTTAACATCGATTTGTCTTTGAAAACTTGATTAACCTTAACATAGTTAATCGCAGATTCAGAGATCTCAACATCCTAAACATCCTCTTCAATAGAATCTTGATCCACCAAGCAATTTATCCTCTCTATAGACATGTTGGTAATATTCTCAATGTAAATATCATGATCATCAAAAGAATCTAGAACAACAATGGAAATTGAAGGATAAATATCTATATCTATTTAATTCTCAACTTGTTCCACTTCAACCATGGATAAATCATGCACTTGTTCAATTTTAGAACCTAAAAAAGAAAAAGAAAAAGAAAAAGTATAAAATAAAACTAGACAATGAATAAAGGAGGGTAGAGAAAAACATGGTAGCCACATGGTAGGAACATGGTATAAACACCAACTTGAAAAAACCAAACAAAAAAGGAAACCAGCATAATATCTGGTAGGAACATGGTAGGGACATCAATTTGAAAAACCAAGTAAAAAGGTATCAGCATATTATCTGGTAGGAACATGGTAGGGACATGGTAAGAACATCATGATGAAAAACTCAACAAAAAGTAATCAGCATACTATCTGGTAGGAACATGGTAGGGACATGGTATAGGAACATCATGTTGAAAAAAGGTATCAGCAAACTACCTGGTAGGAACATGATAAGATTGATGAAAAGGAATAAGCAAACTACCTAGTAAGAACATGGTAGGAATGACAGAAAAGGAATAAGCAATCTACCTATTAGGAACATGGTAATGACATGGTAGGAACATGGTAAGAATGACTAAAATACAATATATAACTATAATTTTCATGAAAAAATAATAAAATTAAAAGTGACTTGCTAATCTAATGAGAATCGGGAGGGAGAATTGTACTACATCAAAATATAAGCAGTAATCTATTATAACAGGTAGAGACATGGTAGGAACATAGTACGAATGACTAAAATACAAAATATAACTATAATGTTCATGGAAAAATAATAAAATTAAAAGTGACTTGCTAATCTAAAGAGAATCAGGAGGGAGAATTGTACTACATCAAAATAAAAGCAGTAATCTATCATAACATGTAGAGACATGGTAGTGACATGGTATGAACATGGTAGGAAAACAGGAACACAAAAACAATGAAAAAAACAGTACAAAATCATGAAAAAAAAGTAAACAAATGTACACCATTAGGTAACTACGTGGTAGTAAACAAATAGACAACCAAAAACAACAATACTTTACAGTAAATAACAGATTCACATTAGAGAAAAACACAAATTACAAAATTCATCGAAATAAAAACAAAAGCAACATATCTTACCTCCAACAGCAGGAGAAACAATAGGAAACTTAGAGATACACAGAGGATAATCATTGAGAAGAACACTGCGTGATCTACAAGAAATAAAAAATTCAAAAAAGTTTTCGTTGTTGATCTCCATAGCAAGAATTTTAGCCGAAACTTGAAACTCAATTTTCAACTCCTCTACACTCTGATCTATCCTCAGGCTTTCATAAAGGAGATTTTTAAAATCTTCAAACTTAAACTGACTAGAAATCGCAACACCAACGACACTGTAACCAACAAAATTGAAATCGGAAGTCCAATCTCCAAAGCAATAGAGCAAAATCAGAACTCTATCCATCACAAAAATTGAATCAAATGAGAAAAGTAGAAGAAAAATGAGATTGAAAGAGAGTTAACGGAGGAAGAGAAAAGAAAAGAAGAAGAACGCACAACAGTAGGAGAATAAGAGCGTGCGAAGAAGAAGAAAGAGGCTGTATATAAAGAACGTAAAAAATAAAACTAAAAGTTAGTTAAGGGTATAGAAAGCAAAGAAATATTTAAGAGGGTATGAAACTAATTGTATCCATCATTTAGGTCATTTATAACAATTTCCCTAAATTTAGCCTAATGCTTACTATGACTTTTGGAGGTCTTTGGTTCAAATCACATTTGAATGTTTGGGGATATTTCTGTCTATTTAAATTTTAATGCATATAAAATTGCGCAAATTAAAAATTAGAATTGGAATCTCTCACTTGGTGAGAATTTGACAAGATCTATAAGGGATTTTATTTCATTAAAAACTCATATTTTTGTTTTGAGTAAATTTGAAAAAATGTCATGTGGTTTGACAATTTTGAAAAAAAGTCTACGAATTTTTTTTCCAAAAGTATGCTTGTGAATTCAACCGTTAGTAAAAAAATGGGAAAAAAAATCATAGAAAATGATATCGTTACGAAATGTATTTTAATCAATTCAAAATTATATAACTAAACCATATTACGAAACAATTATACATCAAAATTTTTTGAGTAATTTTTTATAATTTCTAAATAAGGAGATTTCAACAATTCATGAATTATTAATTATTCAATGTATTAATTTAATCATTTGATAGATTATTTTTGCTTATTTCAATTTTACCAAACCAGTGTAGTTTTAAAATATGATGGCGCACACAATTTTGTAATTTCAACTAAACCTTTATTAATAAAAAAACTTTATTTTAAATCCTATTATAATATAATGTACTTTAATAAAATCAACAATCAAAACACAACCAACATCAAGGAAAAAATAAGGCAAATAATCACGAGAATAGATGTGAGGTTCATTAATCTCCCACCAGGATGCAACAGATTTTGTTACCAGTTATTTGAACTGCTGTAATTATATTATTGAAGTATAATGAATTAATGACAATGTTGAAAAGAAAATGATCGTGTTGTGTCTGCAACAAACTAATCACATTTTATGAAACGAATAATGATAAAAAATATTATATAAACTCCAATTGAGTATTATCAATCAGCCGAAGTATTTTTTTAACCTATACATATGAATATAATACAAAATGTGACTACGATATTCATTAAATATTTTTAATAGGACCTTTCATTCCTATGTTTTTTAAGAAAAGAATAATAAACAAGCATTAGACCAGCCCAAGTTTAGCTTAGAAAACTCTTGCGAGATCCTCAATAATAGTAGTTAGAATCCCATGCACAGGTTTCTTAGCATCTCTGTGAGAAGTAGAATTTAGTGGTGAAACATAAGGTATTTTGTGATTAATTGTTAAATAAAAATTAGCTTTTAATGTTATATTATGAGAAAGTCTCAGAATGTTTGTCTTAGGAAAAAGACTTTCACGAACAGAACTTTCTTGGTAAAATAATGGTGGGAAAATCAATCTTATGATGGTAAAAAGTGGAATTGTTGACATTGAGTATATTTGACGGTTTGCTGATGGGGAGAGAAAAGTTGGTGTGACCTTTGCAAAATATTTACTCATTTACCATCCAACTTTTCTAGGAAGTTTCTTTAACTCATGGACACAAAATAAAGTAGCTTTTTTTTGTAATATTTTATTATGTTGGTTGTTTTGACAATTAGGGTATAAATTTCTCATCTTCTTCATATTCAAAACTCTCTTTCCAATAACTTTTCTCTCCGTTTATGGAGTTTAAAGCTTTATTTGCAATTATGTGTGAGTAGTTCTCCAACAGGCATAGCCTGTCTTGACAAATTGTATAAGCCTTCCTCCAACTCAATGAGATTAGGGTCCAAACTCTTACCTAATCATGTTAATGAAACCTAAGGGAGATTTAATATAGTGAACTCACAAGCACACACATACACAATGCATGAGAAAGAGAGGAGATTGCGTGTGTGCTAAGGTTTAGCTTTATATTAAATGCTCAACTGATCATAATGCAATGTAGTTGGTTTATTGAGACCTATGGGAGATATCAGATAATAGCTTTAAAAACTGGGTGAGGCCAAGAGGTAAGTTCGGGGATATTAGATTGAGAAACCTTAGATCTATGTTCTTAAGAAAGGTTGTTTGCATGATTGTTAGTTGGAAAAGCTTAGATGGTTTAGAGACGGGTGATGCTTGTGTTTTTATCATTATTTCACATGTTTTAGCTTGCAATATTTACTTTTATGTGTTATTATTTTACTCAAACAACAATCAAACTCAATTAATTAAAGATAATCTATTTTAGCAACAATCTGCTAAGAAAGTATCAAACTCATAACAGACTACTCCCTGAGGAAACTGATCACTGGAAAATAGTGGTAGATAAGTATGTTTAATGTAACTTAATTTGTATAAGAAAAGTGCATATTTTATCAAGATCTTCATGATTTCAGGTCTCTTCATGAAGACCTTCTTGGCAAAACATAATATCTCAATTTTTGGAGGGAACTGAGAGCAAAAAGAGGGGGGAAATTTAATTATATTTTGTGCCAAAAAAGTGGAGGATGATGTAACATGTTCATAGAAAGTGGAGAAGGATACTTTTTGATAATTACACAAAGTACCACTTCTAGAAGCCATTTTGGTATAGATGATGCAAGTTGCCATTAGTTTATTAATTTCTAAGAAGAAAATATCTAGATATTATGTAAGTTTAATATTAATTTATGGTAGATTTTTATTTCTCGCTTCTCTTATTTTGGTGTTATATAAACCTCACTCTTCACCATTTTTAAGGTTCTCCCCATTTGGGGAAGCCATTTCTTTCTTTTCGTTTGTATGTCTGTCTTTCATTAATGGAGTTTCTATTTATTTTCTTTTCTTATTATGTGTTATTAAGTTCCAACAAGCAAGACCTTGTCCGAACAGACAGTTTCAGAGACCTTATGTAGCATTGTATGAATTTACTTAAATCTTATGTGAATGTGTGTTTAAATGCTTAATATGAATTGAGTTTAGGTCTGAATTCATGCATAGTTATAGTTACCAAGGACTTAACACAATACACACCTCTATACATTGTTTAAATGCTTAACTGAAATTCATGCAAAGTTATTTAGCATATTAAGAACCAAAAGGAGAAGTATGTTAAGTGGCTTTAGAAACCAAGTAAGTACCTAACGGAGATCTTAGGGATAGAAGGTTAAGAGACCTTGGATCTATATTTTTAATTAAGTTTTGAATGCTTTTCTTGGAAGGAGACCTTAAACTATCATATGGGTAACTTGGCTTGTCCTTTTATCTTTTTTATTTTCTTGTTTTAGTTAGTTCAATTTATAACAAACAACCTGTAATTAACAAGACCTTCTGAGCCATTTTACCATGAAGACCTCTTACTCTTTATGCTTGCTCCCCGTGGAATACGATACTTGGCCTTGCCATTACTGAAAAATGACCCTAGTCCACTTGCTAGGTGACACCTTTTGGGAGTGATAAGCTTTGGTGCCAATGCCGAGGAGCAACACTAAAGAGTATGCTTGTTTAACTATAGATTGGTGCTTTTTACCTTGTGTGTTCATGTGATCTTCCATGAATAGGTGTTTGGCGAACTCTTTCCTACTGTGATAAAGGATGGTTAAAAGACTTATGCCATTATCACTTAAAGGACTTCATGGTGATGTACCACAAGAGGAGAAAGACTCAGAGGACAAGCTTGGAAATGTTTGAACTTAACTCTGTAGGACGCTCATGAAGCGAGACCTTGGGAAGGAGAAGAAATTATTTAAGATCGAAGTCTCCTTGATACTTGTGCTCACTTCACGCACTAAGTGAAGTAATTTTGAGGAATTCTTGACAACTTCTTCACAAACATTTGTATATAGTTTTTTATTATATATCTCCCAACGGTGAACGGTAACATCTAAGCCTACCCTTATCTTTTCTACTTATGAAGATGTTTATTTTCCCTGCTTGCTTTTCAATTTTGAATTCTTTAGAGACAAAGCATGATTTAAGTGTGGGGGAAGGGATGAAGATTTTGTATACCTGATTGAAAGTCTTGATTTCTCTTTCATGCTACTAATTACATTAGATTATGCATGAATTTTTTTGAAAATTGTGGTTAATTTTTCACTTAAAGATCTTCTTTGTTTTACCTTGTGAACTTGAGAGTAATTTGATTTTTGACTTTGTTTGACTACTCTGGTGTTGTTTCAATCCTGAAATTATCAATAACTTGGATTTCCTTAGTTAATGGCAAAAATGCGGATAGCAAGAGTAGGATTTGTGAGAACTTTGACAAAACATGTAAAGTTTAAAAATTGTAATTTTTACTTCAAATGAGTAGCCTAGATTAATAGCAAAACATTCTTTTGTTAAGAAATTGAGCCTTAAAACTATTTTACGAAAAATGCTTTGTATTTTCTTTTTGAGTGGATAAGACCTTACTATTTTAGCTAGAACTTGCTATCAGAGAGACATGAAATGCTATTTTTTATTAGACTTGTCGAGACCACAGTTGAAATCTAGTTTTAGAAGATGAAGGTAATTAGGTTTACCTAATTAGCTTAAATAGCCTACCCTTACAAAACCCCTAGTTAGTTTATTTGAGCTTGAAGCCCTTCTTTCATTACACACATCACTAGCCCTTTAACTTCATTTTGATTTCCCTAAAATACCTAGAATTTTTTTAACAATAATGAGAATAAAGGAAAGTAAAAGCATTAGAGGAATAACAAGTTGAAGTTAATGTCACAAGATCTTCTCAAATTTAAATCAAATCCAATTCTGTGAATAAGATGTTTATGGCTTGCAATCAAGCTTGGCCCCAAAGTTCCCACTGTTATGAGGAACGAGGAACGTGTTCTAGAAGATCTAGAGGACTATGATGATGCTGATCTCAGGCTTCTCAAAGAGAATGCCGCAATGATTAATTACTTACACTATGCGCTAGATCTTACTGAATTCAATAGGGTCTTAGGCCACAAGATAACATAATAATTTGGAGGAAGCTAGAGATTACCTATGAGGGGACAGAAAGGGTCAAAGAGTCAAAGATCAATCTCATGCTGAGAGAGTATGAGATATTCTCAATGGGCACCAGCGAGGGTATTCAAAGCATGAATACCAGGTTTATTAACATCGTTAATGAACTGAAGATATTAGGAAAGGAGTTCACCGAGGATGAGTTGGTGAAGAAGATTCTCCGCACTCTTACCTAAGAGTGGGATTCCAAGAAGAGCGCAATTGAGGAGGCTCATGATCATAAGACCTACAGCTATGATGAGCTGATAGGCACCTTGCTAACTCATGAGATGCCTTTAAGGAAATATTCTAATGATTCCAAAAGGAGTAGAGGCAAGGAAAGAGAGGGTAAAGCCATTTTCCTAAAAGCTAATTTATTTGATGAATCCACAAGCTGCAAGTTGTTCACAAGATTTTGGCTATACTTGTTTCAAAAGGCTTATTCTCGGTAACGGTGCAAAAAACCTTGTTCCCCACTTTTCTACTAATAATATAAAAGCTATAAATATGAACATGTGTTGTCAGTATCGATTATCAAATAGAAAAATGATGATAACTACAAGTATATAGTTGCAATGTGGTTTTAAAAGATATCGATCCCACAAGGAAGGAATTCGGTTCTAAAAACCAACTAGAGTTAAGGAACAAAAGAAATAAGATAAATTGTTGGGCTTGGATGATAGACTGAAGAATAGACAGATGCATGAATAGATTAGAGAAGATGTAAACTATATAGATATTCCCTAAGAACAAGTATAGTGGAGAAAAGCATACCAAGTAATCAAAGTTGTTTTAAACATTAGAGAACTTCAACAAACTCGGTTCTAAACACCCAAATATTCAATAATTCACCGTAGAGCAACACATGAAATGACTTTTTCTAAATCTAGGGTAAATGAATTATGACACTTATAAAAACCTGGATAACAACAATAGTATGCTAAGTATGGGTTGCTCTCACATATCCATATTTAGCAAGTTACCACTCCAAAAATGTTAGCTCACTAAACAACGTTATAACCATAGATCCAGTGACTATACACAATCCTGTTAACCCCAAAATCACTCTTAAAGTTAACTCGAAAGAATATGACTTGATTAATATAAATGATGCAAGATGAAATACTCGTTATGACACATAAACATATCATAAACTTCAAAATAGAAAGTATAAGTAGAAAACAAAGTAAAGTTGTAAGATATGCAAGTGAAACCTAAAGTTGATTAAACCCTATCCACTCTTTAATGAGAGTCGTCAATTCCCGCAATTCCTGTGTCTACTTTGAATTCGGTCTCGACTCGTGCAGAACATCCTCTAGGATGATATTCTTTGTGAATATTGAATGAATGAATGTTGAAGAACAAAAAATTTTATTGATAAGTGCTTTGAAATTACCCTCATACAACAATCGCTCAAATATGTGGAGAAATCTAGTGATCAAAACAAAAATTGAATCACTTATGCATTTTTCTCACTAACACTTTGAACTAGAGAAATCTATACAATTTTCGCTCTCTATCTATGTATACACGCATTCTTCATATGCATCAACCATGTCACCATGAAAAAGGTTGGTTTTGAACCCTATTTATAGAGTGCGAAGGGTTGCGTCTATCCAAACGAAGAGTCGTGTCCATTGACGAAGAGTTGCATCACTTCATTATGATTGGATGCAAGGTTTTATCCTCATCTTCAATGGAAAGGCACCTTTTTGTGATTGGATTGCTTCTAAAAGGTTTCTTTTTGTCTGACAGTTGGTGGTAGTTGATGGCAGTGAATCATTTTTATCCGGTGGTTAGTAGTTGAGAAGAGTTTACCAAAAACCATCACAAGTCGCAAGCGCGATATACATGTCATGATCATGAACATTGGTTTTTAACTTTCTGCTTGTAAAGAATGATAAGTCGTGACCGTGAATGGGTGTAACGATCGTGACATGTGCTTTTCTTCATAATTCTTCTTTACAACTTTACCGATCTTTGCAAACTTCGATCTAAGCCAATTCCTTGTGTTCCACGCATCTTTTTGCACCTTTTTCACTCTTTTTACATAGAATTCCATCCTTGGTCATTTCACTCCCAAGATTCACCTAGTTTCTGCACTTGCATAAAAAACAACTACATACCACGTGAAATCTTTTATATGAAGTATAAATTATTCTAAACCATATAATTTTATGATTAAAAATATCATGATAATAAGTGTAATTATACACTTATCATGATTTTAATGAGCAAATGGCCCTTCTAACTAGGCGTTTCAAGTGCTTTATGAAGAAGGACAGGAAGTTCAACAAGAAAAATTTTCCCGTTAAAATCAAGTAACTCAGCACTGGCGTGGAGCTGAGGAAGGACTCAAGAAGGAGCATAACAAAGATATCAAATACTTTGGCTATGGAGAAAAGGCCATATCCAATCAAGTTATCCAAAGACCAAGAAGGACAGGCTTAAGAAGAGGTTCGCCAAGAAGAATTAGGCACTTGCTACCACCTAGAGCTATTCATAAGAATCCTCATCGTTTGATGAGGAAGTAATTGATTTCGCCAAACTCTATCTTATGGCCATAGAGAATGAAAGGGGTAAAGGCTCAGCATCTACCTCAGGTAGAGATCAAATTACTGCTGACTTTGAAGCTAAGCATAACAAAGGAAAGGCTCCTCAAACTGAGGTACATCCTAAAATTCCTTTGTCAATTGAAGAGTTCACCCAGGCTCTACTTGATGTTATGAAATTGACTAACAAGTTGATGGAAAACATCAAGGAGCTAGTGAGGAGAAGTGAGGATCAGGAAGACACTATCGCTTCCTTGTCTCTTGATATCCGCTTTCTTCAAGAAAAATCTGAGTATCAAGATTGCCATGTCAGCAAGCTCACTAAGTAATTAGATAAGTTGACTGCTGAAATCAAAGCCTTAAAGAAGGAACATGTTCCTCCTCCAGCCAACAATCAGACTCTGAATAACTAAACTCGTAATTCTAAGAGGAAGAATTCCTCTAAAAGGAAGAAAGCGATCCATCCCAAAATAAAAATGGTATGCATTTTTTTATGGGAGAGCTAGACATGCTACAGTTCTCTGCAGGCATAAAAATGGTTATTACGATAAGTATGATTGGAATATCCTAAGCACTGCTAACAAAGGAAGACTCAGCTCGAAAGCATGGGTACCTAAGAAAATGTAACTATTTTGCAGGTGAGCTTTAGATCTGCTGATGACTCTAGAATGTGGTATGTCGATAGTGGATGCTCAAGGCATATGAGGGGAGATGAAAGTAGTTCATCTCATTGGAGCACAAAAGAAATGGAAGTGTCAGTTTTAGAAATAGCCAAAAAGGCAAGATTGTGGGTTGTGGCACTGTTGGTGTCTCTCCTTCAATCGAAGAGGTTTCTTCGATCAATGGACTCAAGTTTAACTTACTTAGTGTAGCACAGCTCTGCGACAAATGCAGGAAGGTTACATTCAACTCAGTAGGTTACTCAGTTATTGATTGTAAGATTGATTCTACTATTCTGTTTGCTCTTAGAATCAATAATGTGTATATGGTTGATTTATCCCTTGACTCCACTAATGTGTGTCTTGATTCTAAGGAAGATAATTCGTGGCTTTGGCATGGAAAGTTGGGTCATACAAATAAGAACATTTAGTCCAAACTAACCAAAAAGCAATTAGTTGTAGGTTTACCTAGCATCAGCTTTGAAAATGATAAACTGTGCTCAGCCTGCCAACTAGATAAGCAGGTTAAGAAATCATTTAGGTCAATTAATCACGTAGTAACTAAGTGATCATTGGAACTCTTCTACCTTGATCTTTTCAGCCAAGTTCAACCTATGAGCATGGGTGGTAAGAGATTCTCGTTGGTGGTTGTGGATGGAATCACGAGATTCCCTTGGGTAGTCTTGCTAAGTAGCAAAGATGAAACATATGAATCTTTTATCAAGCTTAGTAATCGAATAATGAACGAAATCGGCACTAAAATCAATAGAATCCAAAGTGATCATGGACGTGAATTTGAGAACTTTCATTTTGAAGAATTCTTTTCAGCGTATGGTATTGACCATAACTTCTCTTCTCCCTATATGCCTCAACAAAATGGGGTTGTAGAAAGGAAGAATAGAACTATAGTTGAAATGGCTCAATCCATGCTAAGTGATAACAATCTACCAAAGTACTTTTGGGGAGAAGCTGTTAACACAACTTGTTATATCTTTAATCGGGTTTCAATTCGCTCAATTCTGGAGAAAACACCCTATGAACTTTGGTGAGGGTGCAAGCCTAAGATTGGTCATCTCAAATCATTTAGCTATAGGGGCTTTATTCTTAACACCGAGGAGTAGCTAGGTAAGTTTGATCCCAAGTTTGATGAATGTATCTTTCTGGAATACTCAACTAACAGTAAGGCATATAGATTGGGTTAGTTTCAAAAAAGTTCCTTATGGTATCGGTCATTTTCGAAAGGGGGCTCGTGTAATTTTGGGTCTCAAAAAAGAGCCTATGGTTTCAAACCGTTATCAAAAGAAGGAATTTTTTTAACATCGTCAGTTTTGCTGATGTGGCAAGAAGCATTTTTGTAAAATCATACTTAACCTAATTTAATTTTTTTTTCTTTTTCTTTTACCTTTCTTTTCTTTCACTTGCAGCAGCCCTGCGCACCCCTCTTCTCTCTTTGACTTTTCATTTCCATTTTCTTTTCCATCTTCCTATCACCAGTAGCACCATCACCTACTCATCACTCTTCTCTATTTGGCATCCCCCTCTTCTTTATTTTTCATTTTTTCTTTGTGTAACAAATGAAAATATAAAGAATAACCCAATTTTTTTCAACAAAAAAAATCACTGTCAATTTGGGGTTTAAACCCATCATTTAGCAACAACTTTAGTGGGTTTATCAAATCCATCTTTTTTTAACAAACCCAGTAGAAGATTTAGCAATACCCATGAAAACCCATCTCAAAGTTTGAATCTTTTCTAGTGTTTATTCAATTTGGATATTCAATTGAAAAGCTCCAAAATTGAATAGACAAAGCGATGGTAACGAGGAAGAGAGGAGTTGTAGATAGGGAAGGGAAAGGGATGTTACAGATACGGAAGGGGAAGGCAAAATGGAAGAGAAAATGGGGAATTGGTGACTAAGATCAGAAAACCAAATAAAAGGTCAAGGATTTGGCTTGGTTCTTATTCTACACCTTTAGCGGCAGCTCGAGCCTATGACACATTGATTTTTACTTGAGGGGTCCGTGTGCGAGGCTTAATTTCCCTAAGCTTTTGGCCAGAGAAACTATCAAAGATATGTCGACTGCTTCTATAAGGAAGAAACTGACGAAGGTGGTGATAGGAATATAATTAAGAACGAAGAAAACAAAAGGATTGAGTAGAAGAGGGGAGCGATGTAGCATATGAAAATAGGGGAGCAATGTTGATGGTGAAGTTGAGATAGGAATATAATCAAGGAAGAAGAAAAAAAAAGAAAAAGAAAAAAAAAGAAGCTATTTAAAATAAATTAAATTAGTCTAAGTGTAATTTCACAAAAACGCCCCCTACCACGTCAGCAAAAACTATCGGTGTTAAAAAATTCTTTCTTTTGATAACGGTTTGAAATCACAAGTTCCTTATTGATACCAAAAATAACACGAACCCTCTTTTGAAAACAACTGATACCACAAGGTACTTTTTTGAAATCAACCCTATAGAATATATGTCAAAAGAACCGGCCTATTAAAGGATTCTATGCATTTAAATTTCGATGAAACTAACAATGTAGATAGACGTCCATCTAATGAAGACGAAGGAGTAACCCAGCAAGAAAATCCACTCAGTATACCACTCTCTGTGCTACAAAATCCAGCACAAGAACTTGAAGATGAGGAAGTCAAAGATGATGAGGATCTTTCTATCAACTTCAACGATGGCGAAGATCAACCTCCACCTCAGCAACCCATTATCGATCCCCCAGTAGTTGATCCGAGTCTACCAAGGGAGATTAGGACGCATTGCAACCATCCGCTAGAAAACATTGTTGATGATGTTCATAATCCAGTGATGAGGCGAGGGTAGCTCAGCACGATGATGAGTAATCAAACTTTCATATCATTGATCGAGCCCAAAGAAATTTGAAGATGCAGAGGAGATGATTAATTGATAATTGCAATGCAAGAGGAGCTGGATCATTCAAGCGTAATGATGTTTGGGATCTAGTTCCTAAGCCTAAAGGGAAATCAATTATCAGAACCAAATGGGTTTTCAAGAACAAGCTAGATGAAGATGGCTTTTTTGTCAGGAACAAAGCTAGGCTTGTTGCACAAGGCTACAATCAGGAAGAAGGTATTGATTATGATGAGCCTTATGCTCCTGTAACCCGACTTGAAGCAATTTGAATCTTATGTGCTTTCACATCTTATATGAACTTCAAATTGTTTCAAATGGATGTTAAAAGTGCATTCCTGAATAGATTCATTCAAGAAGAAGTCTATGTTCACCAGCCTCCTAACTTTGAAGATCCGAAGAATCCTGAGCATGTCTTCAAATTGAAGAAAGCTCTTTGCGAATTGAAGCAGGCTCTAAAGGCTTGGTATGAGTGGTTGACCAATTTTTTAATCAGTAAAGGCTATGAAAGAGGAAAAGCAAATATAATTCTGTTTATCAGGAGAAGAAAAGAAGATGGGTTGATGGTCTAAATTTATGTTAATGATATCATTGATATGTGTATAATTACACTTATTATCATGACATTTTCAATTATAATACGATATGGTTTTGTTTCATTTTATACTTCATATAAAAGATTTCACGTGGTATGTAGTTATTTTTTATGCAAATGTAGAAACTAGGTAAATATAAGGAGTAAAATGAACAAAAGTGGAATTCTATGGAAAAAGAGTGAAAAAGGTGCAAAAAGATGGGTGGGACATAATGATTTGGCTTAGGATCAAAGTTGTCAAAGATTGGCAAAGTTGCAAAGAAGAATCATGAAGAAATAGCATTTCATGATCGTGAAACCAATTTGCGGTTACTACTTGTCACTCTTCATAAACACAAAACTACCAACCAATGTTTACGATCGTGATTTATAATAGTTAATAGTTATCTCTTTTCAACTGCCAACAGCCAGATAACAACGATTAGCCGCCATCAACTACCATCAACTACCAACCAAAAAGACACCCTTTGGAAGTCAACCAATCATGGAAAGGTACCTTTCCATTGTATATGAGGATGAATCTTTGCATCCAATCAATATAAAGTGATGCAACTCTTCGCCAATGAACATGACTCTTCGTTTGGATAGACGCAATCCTCGTACTCTATATATAGGGTTCAATTTCAACAATTTTCATAGGCAGAGAGAATGGATTGATAGTGTGTGATACATGTTAAATGTGTATGTATAGATAGAAAGTAGAAATTATATAGATTTTGCTAGTTCAAAGTCATAGCGAGAAAAATGTATAAGTGATTCAATTCCTATTTTGATAACTAAATTTCTACACAAATATGAGCGTTTTTTGTATGAGTGTAATTGCAAAGCACTTATCAATAAAAATTTTAGTTCTTCAATATTCTTTTATTTGAGATAAACAAAGAATTACCTCCTATCGAAAGTTCTATATGAGTTGAGACCGGATTCAAAGTAGACGTAGGAATTGCGAGAATTGACGACTCCCATTAAAGAATATATACGGTTTGATCAACTTTAGCTTTCACTTTCATACCTTACAACTTTACTTTGTTTCTGCTTATACTTTCTATTTTGAAGTTTATGATAAGTCTATGTGTCATAAGGAGTAATTCATTTTGCGTCATTTATATTAATAAAGTTACATGCCTTCGAGTTAACTTTAAGATTGATTTCAAGGTTAATAAGATTGTGTATAATGACTAGATCTATGATTATAATGCTGTTTAGTGAGCCAACATTTTTGGAATGGTAAATTACTAAATATGGCTATGTGAGAGCGACCCGTACTAAGCATAGTATTATAGTTAACTAGGTTCTTATAAGTGTCATAATTCATTTACCCTAGACTTATAAAAGTCATCTTAGGTGTTGCTCTTTGGTGAATTATTGAATATTAGGTGTCTAGAACCTTATTTCTTGAATTTATCTAGTGTACGAAATATTCTTGATGATTTTGTATGTTTTTCACTGCTAAACTTGTTCTTAGGGAATATCTTTATATTTACATCTTTTCTAGTCTGTTCATACATCTATCCATTCATCCGTCTATCATCCAAATCCCTCCAATAAAAAGTCACTATTTTCGTTTACCCTGTAACTCTAGTTGGTCTTTAGAACCGAATCCCTTCCCTGTGGGATCGATATCTTTTAAGACTACATCGAAACTATATACTTGCAGTGGTCACCACTTTTCTATTTTGATAAGCGGTATTGACAACACATGTTCGTATTTTGAAATTTTTTTTTATCGATAGAAAAGTGGGGAATAAGGTTTGTGACATCATCACCAAATATAAGCCCTCAGAATAAGTAGAGTCAAACCCTTGGGTCAATCATATTTGGAGCAACCGATAAGAAGCTGTGCAAGGAGTTTAGCAAGTAGATGAAAAGTGAGTTTGAAATGTCTATGATGGGAGAGCTCAACTTTTTCCTTGGTCTTCAAACTAAGCACATTGAAGATGAAATTTTTATCAATCAATCAAAGTTTACCGAAGAAGTCCTGAAGAAGTTTGACATGGAGCATTTGAAGTTAATGTCCACTCCCATGGCCATTGATACAATCTTAAGTAAAGATGAAGTTGGAAAACCTGTAGACACCAAGTTCTATAGAGGAATCAATGGTTCTCTTCTTTATCTTATAGCTAGTTGGCCAGACATATAGTATGATGTATGCTACTATGCTCATTATCAAGCTGATCCTAGAGAATCTCATTTAGCAACTATAAAGAGAATTCTCAAGTACTTGCAAGGTTCTATAAAAGCAGGTATGTGGTATCCCAATAGCTCGGATTTCACTCCAAGAGGATTCAAAGATGTTGATTATGGAAGAGACATGCTTAATAGGAAAAACACCTTAGGAGGATGCCATTTCCTTGGAGAATGCTTAGTTTCATGGTACAGCAAGGAGCAAACTTCTATTACAATGAGGACAACTAAAGCTGAGTACATGGCCACTAGAATTTGCGTAGCTTAACTACCATGGATTAAGTAGCAACTAGAAGACTATGGTATAAAGTCAAAGAGTCTCGAAGTTATGTGTGATAACAAGAGTGCAATTGATCTATCCAATAACCTAGTTCAGCATGGTAGGATGAAGCATGTCAACATAAGAAATCACTTCATTAGAGATCATGTGCTAAGGGGAGTTGTCAAGCTGGAGTATTCCTTCAGAGGTACAATGCGCTAACATATTCAGCAAACCATTACTAGAGGAATAATTCAATATCTTGAGGCAGCTCATTGGTATTGCAAACCCGCTATAATGAAGAAGAAGAATGAAGAAATTAAAAATTTGGCTAAGTGTTGAAGATCAAGCCTTATTTCAGCAAGGAGATGAACGTGTTTAACGTCATCTAAAATTTAAAGTAATAGCGTGAGTTACTATTTCACAGTTAAAATCAAATTCTACGTTTTCAAAAAGATGTGTTTTTGAAGCGGAACCGTTTACAATGAACCTCACCATTTTACTAAGGTGGTTAATCAAATGTTAATCTCAGCGTTAATTCTCATCTTGAGCTGAGAATGCATCGTGTATCATCGCCATCTCAAGAAGTCTCTAAAAGCTGAAGAATATGAAGAGAGAGGGTACTTGCTTTTTTGAATTCAAATCATTCATAGCTCAAGAACCCTAATTTCCTTCTCTCAGAAATCCCTTTACTCTTCTCAAATGGCGATCACAAGAACCACTTTCAGACTCAACAACACAACAATGAAGAATCTCATTATCAATACCGAAGGAAAGATGGAGAAGCTCACTCTACAGGATGGAACCCTTTTCACAAAGGTGGATTGGGCTAACAATTTGGAATTTGGCCTTGTCTATGAGGTTGATTATGAGTGTCTTCTCAGAAATCGAATCATGGATAAGTTCATCAAGAATCAAAGGCTGAGTTCCTTTCTACAAATGGAAGGACCTGCTATCGTTGGGTTAATTAGGGCATTTTACTCTCACCTCTACACCATTGAAGCTCTCAACAATATCTTGCTAGTGGAGTTTAGAGAAAAATCAACCCTAATTTACTCGAGGTTGATTGGGAGCATTCTGAACATTCCTCACAAAGGCACTCAGCTCCCTAGGATTGGTGACGAGGACTTGGTGGTCATCCCTGAAGATTGGGAGCTCCCATCCAACTACATTTCTAGGGAGATAGTTACAAGTGGGATGAGTTGGACTGCGAGAGCATTCCACGAGCTAGTGGTAAAGTTACTGTTACCAAAAATAGGATCAGTGCCCATGTGCACTTATTTCGAGAGGTGTGTGGTCTACCATATGGTAGAGGGTAAGAGGCTCAATTGGCATGTGGTGATCTTTCACCACTTAACAAAGCTGACTATTGTCTACCACTATGGTTACCTCATCATTGAATTGATGAGGGTAGTCAAGGTTTAGGGGAGTCCGGTGATATAGTGCTGCCATTGAAGAAGAAGCTTGATCTCAATCACTTCACCAAGCTGTGCCATGATCAGGTACATACTAAGTACAATGAGGTACAACAAAAGTGCAAGGTTAAGTGTGTACCGACAGTAGTACCTGTGGACATCCCGAAGAAAGAAGAAGATGGGTTTATGGTGGATTTCTATGAAAGCGGGGACTCAAGCTACCATCTGCCAATATCCAGCATTTTGGAGTAATTCACCACCATCGCTTCATCTCCCAAACCAAAGGCTGCCCCTTCTAAGGATCGTAAGAAGAACACAACCAAGCTAAAATTCCGATGAAGTCCCTGCTCAGCCCCAACACCAAAGGAGGCAAATGAAGGCCAAGACGCGCACTTAGAGAGAGGCTGAGGTGAAGCTGCAAGTTGAGCAGTAGGCTGAGGAGAAAGAGGATGAGATTGAGGCTAAGGAATCCCTGCATTAAAGAAAACAAAAATTGGTCATTTCTGAATAATCGGAGGAGAAGTGTGAGGCTAAGAAATCAAAGGATGAGGACACTATGAGTCTTGGAGCTAATGCTGAACTTAATGATGTAATTGCCAAAGCACTCAACGAAAGTGATCTGTCACCAACCGGCACCTGTAGAAGAATGTATAGGTGGTGAGTAGTGAGGAGGATGTTGGACACACCCTTACCCTTAATCAGGAAGAGTCTGATCTTCCTGATACCAATGACCCCACACCCAATTTTAATCAAACTAAGGAAACCTCTACTCAGTTTGAGATACCACAAGTTGATCCATCCATGGGACAAATAGCTAACCAAGAGGTACCTCTAAATCCTAACCCCCTTTCTTTTGTAAATATTTAACCAAATTCTCTTGTAAATACCCTAGTTCCTACTCTTGTAGAAACTAAAATACCTTCCTCTATAAATTCTCCTCCTCCTTCAAATACTGTAAATTCCCTTGTCATTATACCTTCTTCTCCTATTAATAACCAAAATACCCTAGTAAATATCCCTTCTTCTCCCACACAAAGCCAAGACACCTTCTCTCTCCAGTAAATAATACTCAAACACAAAACACAGTTTCTTCTCCTCCCCAAACAGAAACCCAAACTTGTAAAGATATTGTACCTTCTCCTACTAAAACTAAAACCCTTCCTACTACTTCTTCAACTGTACAAACTTCTAAACATACCCTTTCTTTAAGCCCATCCTCTACCCCACTACCCCTCTAGTTAGGGAAGTTCCTAATGCTGAGAACTACGCTCAGTAAGGAAATGCAAGTGGTTAGAATACTGAGGTAAATTTTATAGCCCCATGAAGTATCTGAACCTAGTAGAGATCCAGTCTAAGAGGACATGGCTGATGCTTCTATCTTAGTACAGATTAGGGAGTTGGCAAGGAAGAAATTCCCAGCTCTCAAGATTGTTTCTAAGTTAGATGGAGTAGTAAGAAATATGCTACTGACTCAGGAATTGATGGGCTTATCTTCCAAACCCAAGGCCAAGTTACCTGAGTTCGAAGAGCACACAAGCTTACCTACTAAATCTATCTACTTCGAGGAGTTTGAAAAGATTCAGGGCAGTTTTTTTATCATTCAAAATCATTTGGCAAAGAGTTTGGTATATAAGATGGCTTTGATCTTTAATGGATTATCGAAGTCTATAGCCCAACTTGGGGTAGCAATCTTGTCTATCCCCACATCTACTACATTAGCTAACATTGTTACAGAAAGATAAACGGCAGCATGGATGCTACTGCTGAGTAGCTGAGTTCCTGGAGCTCCAACATGGAAACTCAAGTGACACATCTCCATAAGCTCAGTGAGGAACAAGTCAAGATAAAGAGGAGCAGCGATTATAAATTGGGTAATGTGCTCAAAGAGGTAAAGACTACCAAGGACGTTGGCTACAACATTACGAAGTTGTTGGAGACCCAGTCTCGATTCTTAATGATTTATGATGATAAGCAAGACAAAGTGCTGAAGCTGTTGATTGAGATCTTGAACAAAATGGACACAAAACTTGTGGTGAACCTTGACTCTCTGCATTCTAAGATTGATACCATCGGTAGAGATGTCAACGAACACACAGACTCTAAGATCTCAGCATCTCAGAAGTTCTTGATCACTGTAATGTGAAAATTCTTCCCTAAGATGCCAGCACCAAGCCTTCCACCTATAGAATCCCATTGTCAAGAAACTGGCATGACTGTTCACACTAAGCTGAATGTCATTAAGGGTAAAGTGGAAGACTTGCAAAAGAATGTGGGAACTATGGTGATAACTGGAGAGATGGAAGCCAAAGATAGATTTCACCCCTAGGTGTTTATCTTCTATCTTCCCCAATATCGTTGATATGGTGGCCAAGTTGAAGGTTCCATTATCGATAATAGACTTCAGAGCTTTGCGTGCCAAGGATTTGCTCAGGTTGCACACCTTTCCAGATGTCGTCACCTTCCACTCTCTGAGCTTAATGATCAAGAGTTCCTCACTTTGAAAGGTAAGGAGCAGTTGGAGGAAGAGATCTCTCCACAAATCCTTAGGCATCAAGATGACTTCCAAGCTGCCCTAGACTCCTTTAATACATGTTTAGAGAAAATTATTCAAGGATAGATATCAATGGGGAAGAAGGTAGCTGAAGAAGCCTTCAAGACGGCACATGCTGATAAAGGGACTCTTCCAAGGTGACCATAGTGTCCATCGAACACTTCGCATACGCCTCATCATCAACAGCAACACCAAAAGCCAAATCAGAATCA
The DNA here is from genome assembly GCA_949673415.1 of Euphorbia schlechtendalii. Lineage (NCBI taxonomy): Eukaryota > Viridiplantae > Streptophyta > Magnoliopsida > Malpighiales > Euphorbiaceae > Euphorbia > Euphorbia schlechtendalii. The sequence goes on along the minus strand of CATIWQ010542087.1, from coordinate 3,534 downwards.
AGATAAGACTGAATCTTCCTCATCAAAGCTTAAGAAATAGTGCCATGTTCTTAAAGTAGAAGATAGAATTGTAATAGCTCTTAGATTTGTAATATTAGTTCAAGACATAGATTATGTTCTGACTAAGTAATTTTGATTAATAAAAATTACAAGTTCTACCTCAAGTTAAGATCTTCGTAACTTTAAATATTTTATGTTGTATGTAAGTTTCTATTGTGAGCTAATAATATGATGCAGAAACTCATACAAGAGACCAAACATAAAGAAAAGCTGAAGTATGATAAAGTTAAAAAATGAAGAAAAATCCTCTAAGTATGCGAGAGTCACTCAGCATGCGAGAGTCTTACATCACTTTCCATGTATTCTTAATATCTTTAAGCTATCTTATTCAATTAATCTCTTCTACTACCTAGTTTTCTATCTGTCCAAAATGGGGGAGATTGTAGAACCCAAGTTAATAGTACGTCATAGTACTTAAATGTTTTGGAAAAAGAAAACTATCTAGGATAGTGAAATTAATTGAGTACTAAGTATACTCTTAATTAATAAAGCTAACTTGAGTTTGTCCAAGGCTCAGTTTGCTGAGTAATTAATTTAAGTTATGACTTAGAGTAGGAAAAGCTGAGTCAATGTTAAGTACTAAATAGTTTAGAAAGATATCAACTCAGCAGTGCTGAGTTAGCTTTAATTAATTAAAAGCAAAGTTACTTGAAACTTTGAGAAAAAAATGACACTTGTGCTGCTAATTTTTTTTCTGTGAGAAATAGAATATTCTTTAAATGCCTTTTCAGGTTAAAAAGCTCTGAAATGAAAGAAGATTTCTAGTGGTCTTCTTGACAAAAAAGGTATTAGTACAGAATGTTGGAAATTCCTCACTAAAGTCCAAGGTAAAAGGAATTCTCTGACATGCGTCAGTTCTTAGTGTCTCTGCGTGTCTCTACAATCGTCAACAATGTCAACCAATCTCAAGACTCTACGTTGCATTTCGTGCACCTCTCTAACATATCGATTTGCTTGAAGACAAATGAGATTTTATCAATGGAATGTTATCGTGCCTCAACGTTTGTCTATCTCTAAATATCCTAGAATCTATCCCTAATGGGAAGATTCGAAAGATATGAAGAGAAGAGAAAGTAAAAATCAACAAAGATGAAAAGTTTGCAACTGCTACTTCGTAAAGCTTCAAGCATAAATAGAAGACTAAAGAAGACGTTCAAACTTGGTGAATCACCTCGAATTTCTTTAAGAGATGAAACTCTGCAAAAATACTCCCAACTTCAAGAAATTCCAAATTCAAGCAATCAACAAACAACCATTGTCAATATGTTTGTAATAGAGAGAATCACTCTTAGATTTAACATTGTAAGGATTCAACAATTAATAAGTTGAATTCAGTTTGCATTCTATTTATCAAATCAGATTGTCAATTTGGGAAGGGTACCCAAACTAAGTTGAGTGGTAGTTAGAAAGAAAGGTACTTTCTGTAAAAAGTGTCTACCCACTGTAAAGGCTGCTCCGCCTAAGTAAGGAATGAACACTAGTGTATTTAATCTTGAAGAAGGAATCTGAGAACTAGAGATAGGCTCTGGGCCAAACTAGGAAAAACTAAGTGTTAGAGTTCTAACTTTTGCATTAGCTTTTATCACGTTCAACTTTTCATCATTCTTTCTATACATACCATTTTTACTTGAAAAACCAATCCGTGCTGAGTAGAGTACTTAGCAAGCAATTGAAGATATATTGTGCAGCAAAGCTAAGCAGTTTATAAGTTTTTAAACCCACTCAGCACGCATCTAAAAACTTAAATTGGTTCAAATATTTTTAAAATAGAAAAAGTAACCAAGAAAAGCATTCACCCCCCTCTGCGGTTGTTTATAAGCTATCTAAGGACCAACAGTTATAGTTATCAAGGACTTAGCGGTGAAGTAGTTATAACCAAGAACACAAACACACTCATGTATGCCAAGAGATTGAGGGGGTGAACACCCTTCTACCGAGTGGAGATAGGGATGCACGCTACACGTTTTAAACATTGTTTAAAAGTTTAATTGAAATTAATACAAACTTATTTTGCTTATTCAAAACCGAGATGACAAGTATGCTAAATTACTTTAGAAACTAAGTACCTAACGGAGATCTTGGGGATAAAATGTTAAGATACCTCAATTTATGTTCTTAATAAAGTTTTGCAATCTTTACTTGGAAGGAGACCTTATATTGTCAATGGGTTGCTTGGCTTGTGCTTTTATCCATTTTATTTTCTTGTTTTTAGTTAGTTTAATTTATAACAATCAACCTATAATTAACAAAACCTTCTAAGCCAGTCTACCAAGAACACCTCTTACTCTTTATTCTTTCTCCCCGTGGAATATGACACTTGGCCATGCCCTTACCAAAAAAACGACCCTAGTGAACTTTCTAGATGACACATTTTGGGCACGAAAAGTTTTTAGCACCATTGCTGGGGAGAAATAATAAAGTGTTTGCCTGTTTAATTATAGATTGGTGCTTTTTTCCTTGTGCACTCATGAGATCTTCCGGGAATGGGTGTTTGTTGAAATCTATCCTACTATGTAATAAAGGATGGCTAAAAGAATAATATGATAATATCACTTAAAGGACTTTATGGTTATGCACCACAAGAGGAAAAAGACTCGTAGGACAAGACCTTGGACATGTTTGAACATAACTTTGTGGGATGCTAATGAAGCTAGACCTAGGGAGGAGAAGAGCTTGTTTAAGGTCGAAGTCTCCTTGATACTTGTGCTCACTTCATGCACCTAGTGAAGTACTTTTGGGGAATGCATAACAAGGTTTTCCTAGCCATTTGTATGTTGTTTTGTTATTATATATCTCCCAATGGTGAATGGTAACATCTAAGCCTACCCTTATCTTTTTTTCTTATGAAGATCTTTACTTTCGCTGCTTACTTTTCATTTTTGAATTCTTTGGGGATAAAGCATGATTTAAGTGTGGGGGAAGGGATGAAGATTTTATATACCTCACTGAAAGTCTTGATTTCTCTTTAATGCTACTCATTACATTATATTATGCATGAATTTTTTGAAAATGTGGTTAATTTTTCACTTGATGATATTCTTTGTTTGGACTTGTGAGCTTGAGAGTAATTTTATTTTTGACTTTGTTTCCTACTCTGCTATTGTTTCAATCCTTAAATTGTGAATGACTTGGATTTCCTTAGTTAATGGCAAAATGTAAATAGCAAGAGTAGGATTTGTGAGAACTTTGAAAAAAGCTTGATTGTTTTTAATTTGTTTAAGCCTGTAAAGTATGAAAATTTTTAATTTTTACTTTAAATGAGTAGCCTAGATCGGTAGCAAAACCTACTTTTGGTAAGAATTTGACCCTTAAAACTATTTCATAAAATTTGCATCGTATTTTCTTACTGAGTGGACAAGTCCATGCTATTTTTGCTAGAACTTGCTATGGGAGAGACATGAAATTTTATTTTGTGTTCTTCTTGTTGAGATAGTAGTTGAAATCTCATGTAAGAAGATGAAGGCAATTAAGTTT
>CATIWQ010542062.1:0-11234 GCA_949673415.1 Euphorbia schlechtendalii | reverse complement strand
CTTAATAGAGACGAAGCTCAGAGCCTTAGATATAGAAGGAAGGAACTTCTGTATTGGTATAGCTCCACAATAACTGTTGAAGGGTACTTCAGTTGAAATATTGTAAAAGGTTTACTCTTCACCAGAAGAAGAGTTAATATTTGATTAAATCTTGGACTGGAGATTCCAAGGACTGGATTAGGCAGAGGCTGAACCAGGATAAAAATCACTATTTGTATTTCTTTACTCAGCTTTATTTTGTATATCATTTACGCATCTGAAACACATTAATTATAATGGGGACTCTGAGTAACTAATACTTACTCAGAAGCAACTTTTGAAGCAATTTTCTGTAGATTAAAAGAAAACAGAAGAAGAGTCATTCACCCCCCCCCCCCCTGACCTATTTAACACCCTTACTGGGTCCTACATAGTTAATAATTTTTTAATCACAAACCTCATTTTGCAAAAAAATATCCTTAAACCCTGTTTTATAAATGAGTAAAATCGCAAGATATTTTTTTATGTTTATCCTTATTATAAATGAAAAGTAAAAACAAAAAAAACTACTCGGTTCCGCTTATTATTTCAACTGCGATTATTGATTGAGATAGAGCTTGAAATTTTTTCTAGATACTCAGTTTTTAACTTCAATTCATATTTATTTAATTACAGAAAATTATATAGTCTGAAGTCTGAACATATGTTTGATATTAATGATAAATACTCAAAATTGAATTAATAGAAGCCCCAATAGAAGATATTTTGTAAATAACAAAATAACTATAACTTTAAATATTTTATCATTGGATTTGGAATAAAGGGATCAAACAAAAGCTCGTAAAAGTATGATTTGAACAACAATAGCTAATACTGACCGCAATTATAACGAACCAACTATATATTTTACTAGTAGCAATTAGCATTTTGAAAAACATGGATCTATGCCAATACCACACTAATCTGGTGGGTTTCTACACAAAGAATAATGGCGTGTATCGATACACATATCGAGGCAGCTAATTGATAAAGCTAATATCTCAGAATTATACAAGTCAACTTCATCCAGAAATATACGAGCATGAGCAGAATTTAATGTGAGAAAGACATGTATGGTTATCATTGGATGAAATCATAAGCAATTGCATGAATATTGCAATTAAGAAGAAGTAAACGCTTTCATTGAGCCCAATACAAATATATTAAGGAATGCAAATGACATAACAGAATTTTAAGCCCAAATAAACTATACTCAAATTGGCATCATCTCACATCATACTAATTATTTAATTAACCTAACAACTTTGGTGCCTTTCATGAACATGAATCATGCTTTTATATAACCCAAAAAGAGACATTACTTACACTATATGCATGTATATATAAACAAGCACAATCTCCACATTAAGTATGCACTTATAAATACACTGATCATATATTCCGTAATAATAACCCATAATTTCCAAATTAAGAAGTTAAAAATGATGCAAACGGTGATAAAGTTGGTAGTATTAGTAGTATTGATAGGATATGGTATTTTGTGGATTGATATGCCTACTAACAGTTTCAAGGATACATGGCTGCCAAGTATCAGAATGAGAGCTAATTCCACCTATTTTGGACCACAAGAAGGTTTCAGAAAATTTACTTCCTTTTCTATCTATTTAATTCATATGCTAACTCATTCAATTTCTTGCTTTATTTTCAGGATTTCTTGCCTATTTTTAATTAATAAAATTCTCTGTATGCATATCACAGCTTTATATGTAATATCTAAACAGACAGATATACTTGCAATGTTGGTCAGTCTTGATATAATTTGTTTGTATAAGTCCACGAATGTTCGTAGCTCAGTTAACACATGTTAAGTATGTGAGACGAGATTCGAGTTCGACTTTTTAGTTGTTTAACTTAAAGTTTTAACTTTTGATGTAGTCATTCAATTCATTATTATATATTATAATGAAGTTAAACAGAAAATGGGTTAAAAATACATTTTCTTATTTTTTCTCTTTGTCAGTTGTAAAAAATGGGTTAAAAATACAAGAAAGCCTTTTATTTGGAAAATAAAAGTGCTGACTAGAATAATACGTACGCAATATGTCAAAGGCATATTTATGACGGTGCATGCACATTATATGAAAGTGGTTGTAGACGTTTCAGTAGTGTCTAGTGTCTACATATATAGTGACTTCTAGGCTAACTGCATCTGAAAACGGCCGGAGAGATGGGTTATCGGAGAGAAACTGGAGTTTTCCGATCAGTTATAAAGCTATTGACGGCAGTTGTGGTGGTGGGCCATTTCATTATATGGATTATTATGCCCACCAAAACATACAGGAAAAAATGGTTTCCTAGTATTAAACAAAATGTCAATTCATCTTATTATGGAATTCAAGGTTAATTATTCGTGATTTTGATGTTTTTAATACTTCTTCTGTTCGATTTTATACCTGTGTTTTTTGGGGGTTGAATTAGGCTTTGTGCATAATTAAAATTTCAGGTGCTGCATTGTTGGTGTACTTCTTCCCAGTTCTCTTTGTTGCAGTGTTGGGTTGTATTTATCTTCATCTGGGGAAGACATCTTCAAATTTTAACAAGGATGATACAAGGTATTGATTTATTATATGCTTTCTACTGCAAAAAGAAAGAAAGAAAGTGTAACAAATTAAATTTGAGAGCGTATGTATGTGTAGGAAAATGTGTAAAATGGGTTAATAATGAAATTTGTAACTTTTACTAAACTGTTTTCATAAACTTTTCTTTGCCAGTTACGGTCATTTTAATTTTTGTTTGAAATGGCAGAAAACATCAATTGGCAGCAGCATGGAAGAAACCGATGGTAGTGAAAGGGCCACTGGGAATTGTATCAGGCATAGAATTAAGTTTCTTAATCATGTTTGTAGCTCTATTAGTTTGGTCTCTATCAACTTATATGCACAACAGCTTATCCAAACTTACTCCCCAGTCTGCCGCCGCCGATGGCGTCAAATTGTAAGTAAATTGTCGCTCACAAATTAATTTCTAGAGCAAAGAGTCAAATGGCTTAAAGGAACTAAAGTTCTTTTTCCTGGTTGGGCAGATGGATAGCTAAATTGGACAGCGCCGGCTTAAGTCTAGGGTTAATTGGGAACCTTTGTCTAGCGTTTCTATTTTTCCCAGTGGCACGTGGGTCGTCCGTGCTTCCACTGTTCGGGCTAACATCCGAGGCTAGCATTAAATACCATATATGGCTTGGTCATTCTGTAATGACCCTTTTCACTGCCCATGGACTTTGTTACATCATTTACTGGATTGCCACTAATCAGATGTCCGAGGTACTTAGTTGCGGTGGATATGTTATTCCAAGACGTAATACATAACACACCTGAACTGAACTTGATAAAAGGGCACCGGTTTGCTATTCTCAACATCATGTATCATAATTTGATCGGTTTGATTTTTCAAAGATCTATGCATTTGGCCTTCTATTTCAATCTGAGTAACAGAAAACATTTCAACAAATGTGGTTAAACAATATGCAGATGTTGAAATGGAGAAAAGCTGGGATATCACATGTAGCAGGAGAGGTATCACTGTTAGCTGGTTTGGGGCTATGGGCTGCGACTTTCCCTCGCATAAGGCGCAAGATTTTCGAGCTCTTCTTTTACACGCATCATCTCTACATTCTCTTTGTTGTTTTCTTCTTGTTTCATGTTGCTATCTCTTTCTCCTGCATTATGCTCCCTGGTTTTTACCTCTTCCTTGTCGACCGATTCCTCCGATTTCTTCAGTCAAGAACTCGAGTTCGCCTATCCGCAGCTCGCCTTTTGCCTTGTCAAACTTTAGAGCTCAACTTCTCCAAGGTTCCAAGTAAGTTTAATATTAAGTATAGTTTTAACATTAATCTATACCTTGTTTATACCAAGGAGTAAGGACTAATCCAATGTCTTCTCTGCAGGTTTGAGTTATAATCCGACGAGCATTATGTTTATAAACGTGCCTGCCATTTCCAAGCTTCAATGGCATCCCTTCACCATCACTTCAAACAGCAATTTGGAAACTGAGAATCTGAGTGTTATGATCAAAAGTGAAGGAAGTTGGTCTTCTAAGCTATACCAAATTCTTTCGTCTCCTAATTCAGTGGACCGACTCGAAGTTTCGGTCGAAGGACCTTATGGACCTGCTTCAATTGATTTTCTAAGGTAAAACTATCAATTAATGATCAACGGTTATAAAATAGTTTTTTTGTTCACTAATTACATATTCTTCTTGTGCATTTAGGCATGACACTCTTGTAATGGTGAGTGGAGGCAGCGGAATCACGCCTTTCATATCGATAATTAGAGAGCTAGTCTATCAAAGTACAGCAAACAAATGCAAAATACCACAAGTATTTCTTATATGTTCATTTAAAAACTCTTCAGATCTCACAATGTTGGACTTGCTTCTTCCAATCTCTAGTACCCCATTCACAACGTCCAACTTGCAACTCAAAATCGAGGCTTTTATAACTAGAGAGAAAGAACCCACCATTAATGATTCTAACCACTCGAAACTACTTCGAACCCTATGGTTCAAACCCCACATAAAAGACTCACCCGTTTCGGCTATATTAGGCCCCAACAGTTGGCTATGGCTCGGGGCTATAATATCGTCTTCTTTCATCATTTTCTTGATCATAATCGGTCTTATCACCCGCTACTACATTTATCCAATCGACCACAACACCATGCACGTTTTTTCGTACCTTGTAAGGAATTTTTTGAACATGTTGGTTATTTGCTTAAGCATAGCCTCAACAGCAAGTGCAGCTGTTTTATGGAACAAGAACAAATTTAGAAACGAATCGAATAATCAAATACGAAATATTGAAGGAGCAACGCCAACTGGATCGCCAAGCTCATTCTTGTATAATGGCGATAGAGAACTTGAATGCTTGCCGCAGCAGTCACTTGTAGAGGCTACTAATGTGCACTATGGTGAAAGACCTGACCTGAAAAGTAAGTACTTTACTTGGATTAGAATTTGAAAATTAAAAAAATAATCGATTTAATGACGAGTTTTATGAATTGCTTGTTTTTTTGATGTAGGAATGTTGTTTGAATGCAAAGGATCAAGTGTGGGAGTTCTTGTTTGTGGTCCGAAAAAGATGAGGCATGAAGTTGCAAATATTTGTTCATCTGGATTAGCTGATAATCTGCACTTTGAATCTATCAGTTTTAGCTGGTGATGTTCTTCCTTGTTAAATTTTAATCAACTTCTTAAGTGTTAATTTATGTTTATTTGCCCTTGTTAGAATAAGAAAATATGGACAAGTTTGACTTGTTCTCCGGCCACCTGTATGTTCATTTGTACACGGTTTATTTCAATTTTCTGTAACCTTTCTCAGCTAAATGAAATTTCAAACCCTTGTGTAATTGTTGCGGTATAGTCAATGAATCATGACAATTTATTTCTGTATTTTGTAACAACGTTGGCCTTTTTCTTTTTTTTTTTTGTTAAAACTCACATTGGGTGCTGCTTTATGCACCCCATAACTCATTTATACCTATTTTCCCAAAATTTTGTGTACTTATTTTTTAAAAATCAGAGTGCAAAGACAACAACAACCTCAAACTAACTCGTGCTATAAGTGTATTCATCACTTCTTCATAAAATTATCTCCCTCAATTTAAAAACACCCGTAAATTGTTTAAAGAAGATAATACTCTCATTTTGTCTTATTTTTAGGTTCTTTAGCATGTATTTTTTGTCTTATTTTAGTTTGACCATTACAAACAATTCACATTTCGAAAACAGAATTATTCACGGGCCTTCATACCTACACCTAATGAGCCGGGCTTCATGGGCCCATTCTTTAGCTCTTCATTGCATATCCATAAATAATAAAGAGCCCATATTCTACAGAGTGCCCATAAATAACATACGAGGGAAAAATTATCAAAATTATATGTCAAACTCCAACACTAATAGGTAAGTTATAACTAGATTAACCCGCATTCCTGTTTTGTTTAGTAGTTACTCCATATTTTATTGGTTAGTATTTATAGTAATTTTGTTAAAAATAAAGTTTCTATTACTTTGTTTCATAACACCATTGAATTAATGATGTGAAGATTGATTCAATGATGATAACAGGCAAAGTAGGGTTTACTTTATTTAAAATAAAAAACCCACAGTCTACACTATTTTGTTGATATTTTTCCCGTCTCTAACAGAACACTTAATGCTGATATTTAATACCAAAAAGACAAACAACACAAAATCAGTAATTGCATAATTTTCTTTTATTATTGCAATTGGATATTTATGGAATCCTATCAAATAGGAAAAAGAAAGAAACAATAAACAAAAATGCAGAGCATGATTTTTTAACCTGAATAGCTAACCCTAATGTATTTGGCCGTATATCACATCACAATAGACATATGTAACTGTAATTATACATAATTTTATTGTTCGATACTTCTGTATATTGTTAGTCCTTATACAGACAAAATCAGGCAAGACAAGTTGTCATTTCTTTGTTCGCTGTAAGTCAACAAATCAAGTCAAATATACCAATATAAATCTTCATTATTCCCGGACCAATATTTGATTATGTATGGTGCAAAAACAACATTCTCTATTCTATACACAAAAAAAGATCATCCTACAAATATGTGCAATCAAGACGATTCACTCTCTATCGTTTGATTGTCTGGGGGGTGAAAGTGGGCGGCCGGAGATGGGTTATCAGGGAGAAATCGAAATGGTCCGATCAGCTATAAAACTAACGTCGGCAGTTGTGTTTGCGGGCTATGTGGTGCTTTGGAGTATGGTGCCCACAAACACATACTGGCATAAATGGTTGCCTAGTATCAGAAATTCTGTCGATTCTTCCTATTTTGGCATTCAAGGTTTGCTTATTTCCTGTTCTTCGTCTTTGCCCCGGTACAATAAGCATCCCGCACTTTGTGTTTTTTGTTTGTTATTTGTAACAAATTACATTTTTAGGTGCAACATTTTTGGTGTATGTGTTCCCGGTTCTTTTTGTTGCCGTTTTGGGTTGTGTTCATCTTCACCTGGGAAAGGCATCATCAAATCATAATATTTATGGTAAAAGGTAATTTATTAATTAATTCTAAATCCATTTCTGGCTACCCGTTTCATTGGATATCAAATTAAATTAACAAATTCAAATCTGAAATATTTTGCATTGGCAGAAAACATCATTTGGCAGCCTGGAAGAAACCGATGCTAGTAAAAGGCCCTCTGGGGAATGTTACAGGCATAGAATTGGGCTTTTTTATAATGTTTGTAGCACTATTAATTTGGTCTTTGTTTACTTATTTTCATACCAATGTCTCCACTATTACCCCTCAATTTGCCGCTGCCAAAGGGGAGAAATTGTAAGTGCTTAATTCAAGTAATTAATTGTATTTGTCATAATAGCCTTAACTAATGCTCAATTCCGTTATCTTTTCAGATGGGAATCTAAACTGGAGAGTGCAGGTTATAGGCTAAGCCTGATTGGAATTTTGTGCCTGTCATTTCTATTTTTTCCGGTAGCCCGTGGGTCGTCGGTGCTGCCATTATTTGGGCTGAGTTCCGAGTCCAGTATTAAGTATCATATATGGCTTGGTCATGCAGTAATGGCGTTTTTCACAGCCCATGGAGTTTGTTACATCATTTATTGGATTGCTACTAATCGGATCTCCGAGGTAATATTAATCCTTAATTAATTTTCTTATTAATTTCATTCATTGGAATGAAAGAAAACTGGCAATTTTAATTTAATACGGCCGGACGGTCGGAGATTTGCAACCGATCATTGATAGTGTCGGTTAATTTTCATTTTATCAACTCCACCTCAACAGTGTTGTTTCTTTTACTTTGGAGCATTTTATCAAAAAAAATTTCTCATAAATATGTAAAAGAACTTAATCAATGTGTGTTAAATTAAGCCTGGAACGTGGTTCCACGCGCTAATTCTCTGATTGAAGTTGATTCCAAACGTTTCTCTTTGACGTGGTCTAACAGTTCCTGCAAGACAAAAACCGTTGTTATGGGGACTAGCCACGTGACCGGCGTAGTCTCTCCAATGCTTAAGTTAGATCGGATTTAAGAGAGGAGGCTGGGAATTTTTAGTGTTTTTAGTATACGTACCTTTGCGTGGTGATCCAAAAGGTCTTTTTATACTCCTTGATCTCTGATCCAATAATGTAAATCACCAGAGTTCTAGTTTGAGTGAATCTTTATCTTGTTGATAAGATAAAGTTCATCCGAATTGAGATTTCCAATTGTTGAGGTCTCTTTCGTGGACTTAGACTCTCAACTGGACTCTTTGCTCCCGAGGGGTCGGGGACAGTCCAGACAGACAAGCCGACTCAGCTTGGTCTGCACATCTCTATGAGATTGGAAAAAACTTGGTTTCTTCCCGATTTGGAGCGGACTCAATCCGCCTGGATGATCACCTAGGCTTTGCTCTCAGGAAGGATGGGAACCGCCTAGATTGGCAGGAACATTCCTAGCGTCACCATAATATCTCTCTAGGGTTCTGACATGGCCTGTACGCATCTGCTATTATTTATCTCTGTTAACCATATGTGATGAATGAATTAGAGCTTCAAGACTAAAATTAACATGCAAAAGACATTAGAAGTGGTGAATTTGGTGACAAAGGAGACAAAGTTATCAACTTATTGTCCCTTTCCTTGTCTTCTAATTATTTTTTCATAGTCAGCGAAGTGTTTGTTATCATTATTTTATTTTATGATTAGTTGTTCTTGTTTTTCTCATGAATAGCAAGAAAATTGGAAATGAAAATGAAAAATGTGTATAAAAAATACATGTCATATTTGATCTACACAAATGGCCCCGTAGTTTTTAACTATACATTTTTTTATTGTTATTGTATTAGATTAATCGCATAATATAATTATTATATTTCACGACTCATATATATTGTCACTTTTCTTTTTGTTTTTGACTTTTATGTTACTAACAATTATAGTTTGTTACATGTATCTTGTAATTTTATTGATATCCCCTTCACTGGTCAGCTTTTTCTTACAAATTTTTTTATTAAAATCTAAAAAAAATGACAAAGCACCGAACAGTGTAAGAACTTGACTAAATGCAGCTGATATGGACTAATGGGAGTTTTGTTTGGGACAAGTTGAATAATCAACTTTCATAATTTTAACTTATTTGGAAATTTGGAGTCTCCTTTTGAGTCAATTTCTACGGCATATGACACAAATATTTGGATATAACTTGTTCCAAATTTTAATTAATACCTATTGAATATTATTTCAATAATATTGAATTTGTAAGAAGTTGTTGCATTATGATCACATGTGAATTTATAAAATGTTAAAATATAATGGCAAACAAATTCCCAAAACTAATTCAACGCAGTTTAACATGAAACACAATTAATTACTAATAATTGCAGATGGTAAAATGGAGAAAAGCCGATATATCCAATGTGGCGGGAGAGGTATCATTGTTAGCAGGTTTAGGGCTTTGGGCAACAACTATTCCTCGCATTCGGCGCTACACATTTGAGCTCTTCTTTTACACGCATCATCTCTACATTCTCTTCATCATTTTCTTTGTTTTTCATGTTGCCATCTCTTTCTCTTGCATTATGCTACCCGGTTTTTACCTCTTCCTGATCGATCGCTACCTCCGATTCTTGCAATCCAAATCCAAAGTTCGTTTAGTTTCGGCTCGCATTTTGCCTTGCCAAACCTTGGAACTCAACTTCTCCAAGGCTTCAAGTGAGTCACTTGCACTAATAGTGCTGCTCTTTTCAATGCTTACTTATCATAAGACATTTTTTGTTTTCTATAATTTGCTTTGGATGCATGCAGGTTTGAGTTACAATCCAACAAGCATTTTGTTTATAAATGTTCCAGCCATTTCAAAGCTTCAATGGCATCCTTTTACTGTTACTTCCAATCGTAATTTGGAAACTGAAAATTTGAGCGTTACTATTAAATGTGATGGGAATTGGTCTAATAAGCTATACCAATTGCTTTCATCTCCTTCTCGAGCTGATCGTCTCGAAGTTTCGGTTGAAGGACCTTATGGACCTGCTTCGACCCACTTTCTAAGGTAACATATTTCTTTTAACAAAAAAATAATTCGACTCAACTTTTCATATATGACTAGGTAGATATCAGTAGCGAAGTCATGTAATAATGCCTAGCCTATGTTACATGAACTCATTTGAAAGTGTCCGACACGGGTACCGATCCGTTTGTCTAATACGATAAATTTAAAAATTCTAGACACACAGACATTATCCTAAATCTGAACATGAATACGGGGACACGATAAATTTACATGTATATATAAAAATAAATCTGAGAAATTTCTAGAATGATAACAGGAAAAGATCTATTAGTATTTAAATTTTAATAGTATGTGTATTTTATTAATTAAAAAAGTGATTGATAAATAATTAATAGTAAAATTTTCTCTGATTAATTAACAAAATTGAAAATAATGTTGTTTCTGTTGTGTCTGAGTGCACATTACCGATTCCAACGCGGATTTTGTATCTGTGTCGTGTTGTATCCAACAAAGGTGCCACCATTGTTTCAAAGAGTGTGAGAATGAGGAGTAGAAAAAACTCATATAAAAGAATAAAAGTAGATATTTTGAAAAAAAAGTAATTTCTGTCATTATTATCTTAAAATTTTATACAGATTAGTGCAGTTGGAAAATTTCATAATATCAAACGAAAATTTGTTTCTAAATGTTTAAAAAAATGATCTTTTCATCGCTAAAGTTACTAAACTTAGGCAACCGTTTTTCTATCAGAATTTTGTTTCTATTTTTAATAATTTTTTAGATCAGTGAGACTATTACCAGCCATGACCCCTTAGAGCATCTCCAACCCCACTTCAAATATGGGGTTGGAGATAGGATAAAGTGCCAACTACACTTCATCTTTTGAAGTAATTTTTAGAGTTGTTACGGTGCAACTTCATTTTTGAAGTTGCACTGTAGCAATTCCAAACATTAGGTCATCTCCAACTTTGCATTTTATATTTTCACTTCAAACTCTATAATTTAAAGTTGCTACATTGTTTATTCTCCAACCCCCCACTTCATATTTTCACTTCAAAACATAATATTATTATTTTATTCCTTTCTACTTAACTTTTTATTATTAATATATTTACTTAACTTTATCATCAATTTTATAAATATTTTCTATAAATCATTTTTGTTAATTAATAAAAACATAAATAAAATTCATATAATACCCATAATTA
>CATIWQ010541954.1:0-29174 GCA_949673415.1 Euphorbia schlechtendalii | reverse complement strand
CTTTCTCTCTTTTATTATGGGGAATCCATTTATACCCAAATTAATTTCATGTAATGATGTGTCACTTGTGCTAAAATCATTATGTATATGTTTATGAGAATGCTTGATGTCATTGAAAGAATATCAAGCAAATAAACAAAGTTTAATTTATTTAGAAACCATTCAAAAAGCCTTGTAGGCAAAGTAGCTGTATGCTAAATTATTACATAATCATTCATCATGAGTTAGTGTCCCCTAGACGCGTCTATGGGTTCAAAGTGCTCCATCCACTCCACCTTCTCAAATACTTCTTGATAGCTGGAGAAGCTATCAGGTCCAAATTTGTTCCTATACGGTGGTAGTGCATCGTCCAGTAGCTTTGTTATCATCTCCGGTAGGGTCAAATGAGTCTGCAGCCTGACCTGTGTGGCCGTCCAACGTGTATAGTAGGATTTAAAGCTCTCACCCTACCTTTGCCTTATAGCCTCTAGATGTTGCATTGTGGTTTCCATCTAAGCGTTGAAACCATAATGCCCCAGCATAGCTTATGCCTATGCAAGGCTATTCCAATTAGTGGCTATGTCCAGCTGAAGGTGGCTGTACCATTCATTGACTGGATGGCCCATGGTGATGACAAAGAGCTTAGCCATCATCCGTTCGTTGACCCTTAATGCCCTCATCACTATCTGGTAATGCGTCAAGTGAGCGCGTGGGTTGCCAGATCCTACGTACTTCTCAAACTGCGACATTGCGAAGTTTGGGGGTAAGCTGTCTTTATCCCCGATTGTTGGTTGTGCTGGGTATGTATACCTTAGGTGGCCACCGTGAGTGGCTAAGAACTGTTGCCATAGTTCCACCATTCCTGGTTGTTAGAGGATGGCGTTTCCTAGGCTTGAATAAGAGCCATATTACCCCCTAGGGATATGCTGCAAAATGGGATAGTTGAGGTTCCTAGAACCATGAGGCGACCTACATACTCTAGTTAGGAATAGGGTGTTGGGTCATTTCTTGGTAGAAAGGTCCTGGTGCGAATGCTGGCCGGACAGTTTATCCAAGGAAGAATGGATTCTAGTTCAGTTGACTTTGTCCTACCCCGAATTGATAAAAGGTAGTTGGGGGAATCATGCGTGAAGTAGGAGGTCCCCTTGTCGGATTGATATTGTTTAAGGGTGACCTCTGGGCTGGATAGTGCATTCTGGGCCCTCCCGATGTGTTGGCGAATGAGCGATGCTAGGTGTTCACTGTCGGTAAAGGCATTCAAGGAAGCTACAATCTCGGCACTCACCGATGACTACTGAGATTTTTTTCCCGTAAGGACATGGTAATCCTCTCCCATACCTTCTTCTCGTGGATTGGCCATGAAAGACTTGTACCGAACTGAATCTGAATCAGAACCCGAGTCCTCACTTGAGTCAGTGTATGGAACTCCCTCCAAATTGACCATAATTGGAGAAATGCGGACCAGGCGTCGAGTAGGCCTTTTCCAAGCTAAAATACACAAGAAGAGGGTCAGATGTGCATGTAAGATTTCTGACATGACTCGTGATGTGAGTAATGCGTGAGATGTTTAATGTTATGGATGCATTCATAAGGGGTTAGTATGCCATGATGTGAAATAAAATGTATGTCAATCCATTTGAAACAAACAGGTTAGTCGTTAGGTAAAAATGAAAACATGTGGAAATGAAAATCCAAAATCGGGGATTGGATTTGAGATTTGTACAATGTCTATGTGACATCGTAATATGACTAGTGTAAGTGAGGTGACCAAGTTACCATGTGGTAATAGGTTAATAGTTTGAGATTTCGTATTATGACTGGGTCTCATGGAATGAGGAGGTCAAATTGATTTCGGGTAAGCAGTGTGAGTACCCTAATGAAACGAAAGCAACTACCATATATAGCTATCTAATGATTGATTGGGTTGTTTTGCCCAAATAGGCAGAGTTTCGGATACTTGTGTAGTCATCAATAATTGAGGGAATGTGGTGATACATGAATTATTACTTCGTGTGGGCGAATGATTCGGGTATGAAGCGTATGCCCTTGAAGATTTGGTAAGGTAAGACTTTTGAAGTAAGTTCGCCTTGTGTGGGCTTAGGTTAGGACATCAATTGGGATATCCTTTAATGTTGGGAATATGGTTTTGGGGAGGTACTTGCCCCCTTTAGGCTTTTGGTGTGTGTAATTGCCCCGAAAGGGTGTTGAGTTGGATGTTGAGTGGACATCTCATAGGTAACTTGTAGGATATGTTATTGCCCCTTGTGGGCCGAGTGTTGGATGTCAAGTGGACATCACATAGTAAAAGAAAGGTATGTTTACCCTGTACGGACTAATAGCCAAATGTCAAGTAAAAATCTCGCTGAAAAGGGGTAAGTGATGTTTCTAAGTGTTTTTATGTTATCCTAGTGTCAACCAATCCTAAGTATGTGTGATGCCGATTTAGCATGATGATGAGAAGATGCTATGTTACATCATTGTAATACGATGAGTGTGTGCGTTCAACTGTCTGCACTAAGATTCGTGGTTAGCATGAAATTTGTACAATAATAAGTACGTAGCACAAATCATGCAACGTCCAAACTTCCAACCATACAACTCCGCGTGTAGGGTTTTTAACTAGTCTCTATCCTAAGTTTGGTTCATCTTAGTCTTATGAAGATACTAAGGAGCGCGCCTACAGAAAAATATAATGCATGGTCGTTTGTTGGGTAACACCTTAGGGAAAATGCCTATGGGTTATTTACATGAGGGTTGTAAATGGGATGTTGATGTAGAAGGTTCTTGTTGTGCTAAAATACATTGCAATCCTCTAACAAGGGAGGTACATGGGATATGGCAACAAGTGCTCCACCCGCTCAAGTACTATCTTTTCTCAGGGAGGCAGATTAGTAGAAGAGAATGCTTTGCGGTAATAGGGGTACCTTAGACTTACAGGCTAATCCCCTCTATTGCAATGTGAAATTATGAATATGTCATTATTAAGAGAAATGGAATAATGTGATCAATAATTTTTGGCACTTATCCAAAATCATAAACCTTTGTCAAATAGGTTTTTAGAAAAAATCCCCAGTGGAGTCACCACTGTGAGCGAATGACACGAAGCGGTGGGCCGAGAGCGCGTGAAATAAGTGGCGCGGTCCACCGGGATGTTTAGAAAAGTATCACCGGGTCAAGGACCTGGAAAGGTTGAAAGAGAAAGCGAAAACGTTCTTAGATTGGTTCAAACCTGAATCCGCCGTCTCTTAGTGTGGAGTCGCCACCTGGATTAGGTCTTTCTAGGAATTAGAGTCCTGTGAGGCTTAACGTCGAGGGGACGGCCCACTAAGACACAATGATTCGAGTTCGGGATAAGTTGCTTATTTCTTATGTGATCACATTATATTAAATCTATAGAAAACTGTATTTTCTTAATTGCGCATATTCGCGCTTAGGTAATTTTTGGAGTTTATGTGCATGATCAAGTATAGAAAAAGCAATAAATCCATCCACAAAGTAGTAAGTAAATGTGGAAAGTAAATGCAGAAAAGTAAAGATTACAAAAATTACAAAACCTCGGGGGATGCAACCACCCACCTAATCTATGAATTACAATTTCCGTAAAAATATATGCAATACTCGAAGGAAAATAAATCCTAGGCATACATCTAACCTACATCCACAATGGTTAACACAAGGGATATCACATATGTTGGATTTGATTTTGAGAAGGCCCGTGTGGCCTAGTTAAAATATCGATGATTTAAAGTTGTTAATTTAAATAAAAATTGGTTCATTTTTATTTACATGTATGTTGGTCAATTTTATTAGTGAAAATGACCGCATGGCAAAGTAGTGAGGACTGTTATCCGGGAATACTTTTTATTCCCTTCGTGGGGGTATTCTAACATATGACTAAGAAAAAGAAATAAAGATGAAGAAGAGAATTACAACATTATTTACATAATAAAAGAAATAAAAATATTCTTAGGTTCACATGTAGAACAACATCGGAAACACGAGATAAAGCAACTCTAGGAACTCAGAGGCTTACCCTTTTGGTATGAATCCACTTCGGCGTATCCATTTGATCTCTGAGAGCGTTCCTCGTTCATTTTGATTTAGTTGTATTTGGTTGGAAAATAAGTGTTTATTTATCCAAAAGATAATCAGACTCGGGTTCTAAATTTGTCTTAGACCCAAGAATATTTGAGGATTTAAGAAGAAAAGTAGATGAAGAGAAGTTTTGAAAATAATTAAAAGTTGGGATCCAAATGTGTTTTGGATCCAAGAAAATATTGGAAGAAATGAAGAAAATATTTTTGTAGTGTTTTTTAGTGTTTTTCTCTGAAATTTCAAGCCTCCTTCAATTTAAAAAAGTTCGACTATTTATAGAAAAAACTCGAAAAATCCAAAAAAAGGTAAAAAAGTTTGGCGAGGACGCCAAACAGGTTGGCGAGCTCGCTTGAGAGGTTGGCGAGCTCGCCAACCCCCTTGGCGAGGCTTGCCTCGCAAACGAGTCTAGCGAGCTCGTTAGACTCACTAGCGAGCATCACCGATATATTCGGCGAGGTCGGCTTTGGATCCGGTTTTTCATGGCGTTTTCGGATTTTTTGTGTATATTTTTTAATTAACTTCTGAATTAGAAAAATCCTATTAAATTCAGAGATGAGGAAGACTCCCTTTTGAAGATCATCGAACGGTCGAAAATCATGTGATTCGAGGATAAATATCCTGAAAAGCCATCATCATTGAATGCACGAGCTGGTACAAAATCCTGTGCTCACAAGTACATCTTAGATTTATCCTAGTTCGACCCCTAGCCTACCTCCAGTCATTAGATTTCTTTCTGACCTTTAAATCTACTATTGATTATTTCCTTCAATAGACGGAGAAGCCTTTACAGTGGGTAGACCGATTATAGAAAGTACCTTCCTTTCTAACAACCACTCAACACTCAGTTTAGATACCCTTCCTAAATTGACTTACAAATTTTAGAATGAAATTTACTAACAAAGGATTTCAAGTTATAAAAGCATTGAATTCTCTTACAATGGATAAGCTTATCTAGAATTCTGAGATAATATGTTTCTCTCTTACAATTTGATTTGAAACTGAGTGTTTGCTTTAGAATGCTTGAATTTGGAATTTTTGAATGTTGTGATTGCTTGACAGTATTTTCATCTCTTAAGAAATTCGAGGTGATTCACCAAGTTTGAACATCTACTTCAATCTTCTATTTATACTTAAAGGTGCTAGAAGTAGTCATTGCAAACTACTCATCTTGACTTATTCTTCAAAATCACTTCTCTTCACAACTTTCAAATCTTCCCATTTGAAATAGATTTTGGGAGTTTTGAGACAATGATTTTGAACATTGAAGTGTGAGATTAATCTGTTAATCTTGATGCGTCAAAAACTCATTTCTTTAAGAAAATTCGTTCTGAGAGTGAGGAGCGTGAGATGCAAAACGGAAGCCTATAATTAGTTGACTTGCTGACTTTGTAGAGTTACGCAGAGACATTGAAAACTACAAATGTAAAAAGAGGCCTTTTTATCTTGGATGCTTGTGAAGAATCTCCAACATTCCATATTGATACCTTTTAGAAGTGAGGACCATAGGAATATCCGTTTTAATTTCAACGCTTTTTACTTGAAAATCATCAAAATGAAATGTTCTGTCTTCACAGACAACATTAAATGCACAAGTGTTTTTATATTCTAAGTGTCTCAAAAAGCTGAGCTTTTACTAAAATAAAAGCTACTTAGCTTAGCTGAGTTATATTTCATAAATTATGTAATACTCAACTTCCCTCAACTTATCTTACTCTAAGCAATAGCTTAATTAGAACTCAGTCAAACTGAGTTGTTTTCCCTTAAACAAACTCAAGTAAAGTTTACCTAATTAAGAGTCTACTTAGTTACTAATTAATTTCACTATCTTATTCATTTTGTTATTTCCAAAACGTTTAAGTACTATGAAGTACTATTAAATTTGGGTTCAACACTAACAATTTTGTACATCATTTTGTTTGCAAAAAAACGTACCAGGTTTTTTTTTGTGGCACATCTTGAACAATCTCAAGTTCCAAAGGTCTCAGAGGGCCTCTATTTTCTATATATTTTGGTAAGATCATCAAATCGATTCGTTCGTGGAAAATATCATTCACCTAAAGACAATATGGTATAACATTAATGTAGCACTTTGCCTTTTTCACATCCTTGTTATTCTTTGCATCAAGTCATAAACGTAAAACTTCCTCTCTTTAATATCAAATTTCCCAGCTACCCAGTGTTTGTCGGTCATTATCGGGAAGTAAACAAAGTCCACTGTGCTCCATGGTTCTCATTATCTTATCCCATTCCCATACATCTGAGTTGTTATGGTATCTGTGATTTTGAAGATTGCAGTGAGATCTTCCCCCCCCCCTTTCAAATTTTTCACAACCACATTCTTATGCTCTATTGCTTCATCAAATCTTAGGCCCACTATTGTGAAATTGTCTTTGACTCTTGGACTTTACTTTCCTTTCTTTCTTAAATAATACAAGATTACATCAATGTGATAAAATAAAAGAAGTTAGTTTTTCTAATATTTAATGTATTATACCAGGTATAATAGTTTTTATACCAAGTACAAATTATGTTATTCTAGGTATAACAATTTTTTTATACTTTGTATTGTACACTTTTGAATAATTTAAATTTTATGGATTTGTCTTACATTGTTGTTAATAAACTCATCCATCTTCTAGAGTTCTAGAAAGAAAGTCTTCTTATCTGCATAGTACATTGGTGGTACAATTGGTGGCTCATAATTTATGTTGTACCATTCATTTCTTTTCCTGAACATTTCAATTTTTTTGCAATGATCAATTACTAAAGCAAGAAATAAATTTCTAACATTTAATTATCGAATACCTTACTGTTTCTTTGTAGGACATCTTCCTAGTTTCAAATATTTGAGGAATGGTTCAAACATCATTTTGTCCTTTATTGATTCCTCTATCTCAACCCAGTCATCTAGAGCATACTTTACCTTGACAATGTTGTTGTTGTCTCTTGTTTTTCCAGCCTTTGTACTTGTTTCAACCTCTGCATCTGATCTAAATTTTTTAGTGGATGGTGATCCAATTTTTCTCTATTCCATAACCTTTATCTTTCCAAGATTACTTTCTACTATTTCATCCTCTCTCACTTCAACTGCTTCATCATCAGCTTCCTATTTCGAATCAAAGAGTTAGACATACTTCAAAAATGGCACATTGAAGGAATAAAAGCTCCTCGATGTGTGTTTTGTTTCTAAATAATACAAAATAACTCATTTATAAGTTTATAAATCTGTTTAAAAATTTTATTTGTAAGGTATGCACATTGATAAGATTGTTATCTTATACTTTGCTATCATAATACAAATCTTCAAGTGCATAATATATTTCTGGATCAACTAAGTCTAAAAACCTTGTTTCAAGCTGTTTGTTAATCATGTTGTATAATTAGTTAGCTTTTATAATCAATGTATCTTAATTATACTAGTTGTACAAGCTATATACCAGGTATACTCTTATTATACCTAGTATAATATATATTATACTTGGTATAACAAGTGTATACCTGCTACTCATGTTGTTAACAAAAATATTTACTTGTTATAATTAATTATAATATATATTATACCTGGTATAATTGCTATATGATTTATGTATCCAAGAAACAAACTATTTACATGCAATAGCTTAGATTCTTTTTTTTGGTTTTACCTCCATGATTTCCTCATTTATTTTCATCCTCCCTTTGATTTCCTCCAGCATTGTGTCCTTTGTTGTTTTTGGTTTGTAGCTCTTCATTTTGAT
The DNA here is from genome assembly GCA_949673415.1 of Euphorbia schlechtendalii. Lineage (NCBI taxonomy): Eukaryota > Viridiplantae > Streptophyta > Magnoliopsida > Malpighiales > Euphorbiaceae > Euphorbia > Euphorbia schlechtendalii. The sequence goes on along the minus strand of CATIWQ010541954.1, from coordinate 21,363 downwards.
CCTTCTTTATTTCCAATGTCTCATCAAGTTCTTTTATTTTCCTTACTACCTTGTTAATTATCTCTTCAATCGATAAGTGTTTAGCCTCTTCACTTTAAAGTAGTTGGAAATATTTTTGCTTTTTTTTCTTTTTTAATCCACATCAAAGTGTCAACTGCTTCATCCTGATCTGCTGATTCTGCTTACTTCTCTTCATTTTCTTGTGTTGTATCATCTTCTTCAGTACCTTTTGTTCAAATCATGGGAATGCATGGTAACTTCCTATAACAAAAAATTGTCACATTTTAATAGTTTTCAAAATGTACAAAAGTAATTAAAGAGGAATTTGTTAATTATTAATGGAATAGACATGGTAAGAAAATCAGAGGGGGAAGAAATGTTTGTAGTCATACCTCTTCAGTAGTAAACACTTCAATCCCAACATCAGCTTCATTTTCAACATCACAATCATGATAGACTTCCTCTTCAACCATATTACTTTCATCATTCTTATCAGCTTCTTCTTAACCATTTGTATTAGCTTGTTCTTGATCTTCTTTTTATTCATTATTATCTTCACTTTCATCAGTTTTCTTCTTCTTTCGATTTTCTCCATCATCTTCACTATCTGGCTTCCTCTTATTGGACTCACCATCCTTCTTCTTGCTTGTGTGTTTATATTAAATAAGTAAGATATCAAACTTTATAGTTTATTGTGTTAAGTACTATACAAGGTATAATATATAATATACTTGGTATAACATATCATATACCTGGTATAATAGCTTGTATACTTAGTATAATAACTAACTTCATTCATTTGGCAATCAACTATGTTTTTTTAAGTTTAAAAAAACCCTCAAGGTTGTGTGATGAAGGCCTTTTCTTGTGCTTCCTATTCTCTTTTAGCCAATTTACTTTCATCATATAGGATGAGTCGTCCTATTCTATTTCATGGTATGTATTATTCAGCCCATAGTGGAAGTAGTCTTCTGGAAATGGCTTTGTATCTCTTAGGCCCATGATGTAGTGGGTGATGAAGTACATAAGTCCCATTATCACGTAATCATCTTCCTACTTAATTTTCTTAATCTATATCACATTTCGATTTTAGCCTTCTACATTACTTTTTTCGTCTTTGGAAAGTACTTTTGTACTGGTTTTTTGGAAAACAGGGAGTGCATCTCCAGGTTGTTTAGTCCAAATATGAGCAAGAAATGTTCCATTCCAAATTGTAGTACTTTTCCAACAACTCTCACATATATACACAGATCATCTTGCTTCAACTCCTTTAACATCAATGAATACACTAGTTGTTTGGACACTTTTTTGTCTTGGTGCATCAAAGAATAGCTTCTTCTTATCTTGTTCATTACATCTTCAGGCAAGTGCTCCTCCAAGAACTTCAAAAAATCACAGTCTGGTGTTATTAATAGTTTGCTTCTAGTAGTCTTTCTTTTTGTAGATTGGTTTGAATTCTTGTAAGATTATAAACATTTTTTATTATTTTCATACTACAAAAAGCATAAGTATTTTATAATCAAGTAAAGTACTCACATCAGGATCTTGAGATTTTGGAGGTTCCTCTCTATCTTCTTCTTGTATTTTTCTCAAGAATTCCCACACCTCCTACATATGTCATGCATTTCTACTCAATATTAATCATATTACACAAGGTATAATGAAAGACAAAGAACTTAAAAATCAGTAATAGGAAATGGAATGCAAAAGAATAACTGGAATCTTATATGTTTTGGATTAGATTTTATCAATTTTAACTTTCATGTGTTTGAGCATTATACCTGGTATAATACATAATATACCGGGTGTAATTCATGTTATATCTGCTATAAAGCACAAAAAAGTTCATATCACCCTTTTTTAGCACATTTGTACACATAAAAGTTAGAATCCATCTCCTTATGAATGTTATACCTGGTATAATGTATGTTATACTAGGTATAATGTATGGTATACTTGTTAAAGATCATGTTTTAACACATTTCATCACTTGTTCATTTTTAATGCTATCTAGATTTGTAGATTTTCACTTGCATCACAAAATCAAACTATTTTAATCCATGTCTTTCATCAAATTTACAAAACAATGGATTCTTATTTTGCGGAAACTCATGAAATCACTTAGTTTGATCTCGAAGATAATGGAGAAATCTATATTCAACAAATCTGCTCTTGCATCAATTTAGCATATTTATTTACCAAAGCCTTACCCACCTCAACTTTCAAGAAATTGGTTTATTGTATCGAAATGTTTCGTATTAAAGATCTTCAGTCAATTTCCGAATATGGGGAATAAACACTGTACTCTTTTTCCCTGAACTAAGATTTGTGTCCCATTGAGTTTTTCTTTGGTATGGTATCTCATTCGCAATAATACACATCAGATAGGGAGTGTTAAATAATTTGTTATGTAATTAATGTGTATTATTATTACTAGACATTTACAAAATGTCATTAATATTTGAAGCCCACATTAGACAATCACATCTAATTATGTAGGTTTATTACATTATGGTTTGTTTCTCATTTCTTACTACAAGTATATGAGAGTTTTAAAATTAAATACACCATCAAAATATAATACATGTTTTATTCTCCAAACTATCAAAATCTTTATTTTTAAAATTTCCATTTTGTTGTTACAGCTTTCTTGCATTAGTATTCTATTTCCAACATATATAACCCTTTCACGTGACGCTTAGCTTTTATAATAAAAAGAAAATAACATAAATTACAATATAATATATATATATGTTCTCTACTCATAAAGCATAATACTGAATATAGTGAACATAATACTACTTTCTTGTCTTTTACTTCATTTTCAAAAAAAAAAAACAAAAATTTTCATTTCAAATAATAATATTTGTTATTATATTTTTCATATTTTAATTTTTATATGATATATGTCTAATTTTTTTTACCAATAAGTAATATAATAGCGTTTTTTCTTTATAAATGTGATTTTTTTTTTGAAATATTAGGTTTCCAAGACCTGCCACCTTTATTTTAAAAGACGTATTAATTGAACTTTTAATTGCAATGTTGACATATACTAGAAATGAAAAATATATATAAGTTAAAAATTGAATGTGAAGCAATCCTATTATAGAAGCTATAATAAATAAGCTAAAAAATACTAAGTACCAAATAAATCTGTTATGAAATTACTTTATTGGCTGACTTAAATACATATTATAATTGCAGAGCTCGAGAGAAACGTTTTATTTCTGAGCATGAGATATTTAAGAAGTACACAATAAGGAAACACATCTGTTCATAGGAAAAGTTTTAGGGGAAAAATAGTAAATAAATAATTATACATGTCCTAATTTTACTTGGCCATTTCGTCCAAGTCTTGGACCACCCATTACCGTCAACTGGATATCAGTTCCATGTATAAACTTGGTCTTTTACTTGGACACATGTCCATTGGTGGACTTAAGATAAGTTTAACTTATCTTTGACATCAAGTCCAAACTTGGATGCCAAGTTTAACACTCCCCTTTGATGCCCATTATGCAAACAAGACACTATCTCGTTAAAATTCTTACCAAGGAAAATTATATGGAACAAAACTTTAGTTAAGGAAAAAAAAGTACAATGTTTACTTCTCCTATTCGTAGGAGTACTGAAGATCTTTAAGATGACATATTCTGATATTATAAACCAACTTCTTGAGTGTTGCTAAATGTAAATCCTTGATGAACAAGTCTGCTAAGTTGTTGCAGGAGCGGATTTGCTGAATAATTATTTCACCAATCTTTTCCAAGTCACGAGTAAAGAATAATTTTGGTGAAATATGTTTGATTCTATCTCCTTTAATGTAGCCTTCCTTTAGTTGTGCAATACAGGTAGTGTTGTCTTCATATATTGTTGTCGAATATTCTTTGACTGCTGATTTTCCACATGCATCTCAGATATGCTTTGTTAATGATCTCAACCAGACACATTCATGACTAGTATCGTGGATTGCTATCAATTCTGTGTGATTTAATGAAGTATCTATGATAGTTTGTTTCATTGATCACCAAGATATAACTGTTCTTCATATGTGAATAAATAACTAGTTTGAGACCAAGTTTTATGTGGGTCAGATAAATATCCTGTAGCTGCATATCCGATCAATTTGAGTTTGGGTTCATATGAATAAAATAAACCCAAATCAATACTTCCTTGAAGATAATGCATTTATATGCTTAATTTCATTAAAATTTCTTATTGTAGGTGAAATACTAAATCTTGATAATAAATTAACTAAGAATGTAATATTTGGTTTTTTATATTAGCAAGATACATTAATCCACCTATCGAGTTAATATATGGTACATCAGGACCAAGAATCTCTTTGTCATCTTCTCGAGGACAGAATGGATTATTTTTCATATCAAGTGGTCGTACAACCATTGGATTACTTAGTGGATGTGCTTTGTCCTTACAAAATTGTTTCAGGACCTTTTGTGTGTAATTATATTGATCCATCGAAATTCTTTTATCTAGGTGCTCTAATATGTAATTCCCTTTTCAAAGAGTCTACGGCCTTTGGAAACTTTTTAGGAGTTACAATGATATTTAAATTATCAATAGAAATTATGATGATAGTGAAAACAAATCTTAATTTCTTTATAAAAATGCATGGACAAATTTGATCATTTTGATAGCATTCTTTTAATAAATATTCATTTGGCAATTATACTACATGAGCCTAGATTTTTTTAATCCATATAACAAATTTTGTAACTTTATCAAATAAAGTTCTCATTTGCTATGTTTTCTAGCAATTTTAATCCTTGAGGAATTTTCATGTAGATGTCATTATTAAGAGAATCATGTAGGTAAGCTGTTACAACATCCATTAAATGCATATTCAAATTTTGTTCCACTGTCAAAGAAATGAGATATCAAATGTTAATGCATCCACTACAAGTGAATATGTTTCCTCATAATCAATCTCTGGTCTTTAAGATATACATTGTGCAACAAGTCTTGCATTATATCTTACAACTTCATTTTTCTCATTTCTTTTTCTCACAAATACCCATTTATATCCAATGGGTTTTACACCTTCTAGTGTTCGAACTACTATTCTAAATAATTTGCATTTTTCAAAAGAATCTAATTCTTCTTGGATTGCATCCTTCCATTTTGATCAGTCACTTCTGGTTTGACATTCTGGAATGGATTGTGGTTCATGATCCATATTTTCATTATCAATATCCATTGCAAGATTATGTAAAAATATTATATACAACCATTGCATTTCTATTCCATCTTTTCTCAATAATAATATAAATTATTTGATTTCTTTGTTTTAAAAAATTTCATGTGTTTGCACTTTGGGTGCATGTACTTCTTCAAGTTGTGTATTTATATTAGTAGTGTTATCCTCAATATGTTTTTCTTTATTGTCGATATTTTTTTTATTTTCCAAGGATTTTATCTTTTGAACAATCGATCATGCACGCTTTAGGCGTGTTATAGAACTATTATTAGTTTTTTCTTCAGAAACTTCAATTCGAATTGGTACATTTGCTAGTTGTGTATGCAACTTTGTTACTCATTTTGGATCATCAAGTGCATCAAACAACCGATTTATTAAATTTTGAATATGGACTATCTTTCGAACTTCTAGTTCAATTTGATTTATGATCCATATGAGATAATGATGAAGCATTCCGTACAATTGATTTTTCCAAAATTTTCTTTTCACTTTCTCCTTCTAATTTTGGAAAATTATTTTTACCAAAAGGATAGCTTGCAAAATGTGCTATAAACATGTCTCCAATTAATAGCTCAAGATATTTATAATTGAAGGAAATTCACAACCAATATAAATTCCTAATCTCTCTTCAGGACCCTTTTTGGTCCATTGATGTGGATTATTCGACACATATACTACACAATACAAAATTCTTAGATGGAAAATGTTGGTTCGAAACAGCTTAATATGAACAGCAAATGGGGTGAATGCTTTACTTGATTCTTTTTAGTGATTATAAAAATTCTTTTCCAAGTTTAGTTTTTAGATGCGTGTTGAGTGAAAATATGCTGAGTTTAGTCTAAAAACTATAAACTGCTCTACTTTGCTAACTCAGTTTATCTTCAATCGCTGTTGAGTACTTTACTTAGCTCGGATTGGTTTCTTAAGAAAATCTTGTAAAACAGATGGAATGATGAATGAGACAAATGCTATAAAGACAAGCTACAAAGGATAAACTTTTCAACATAAGAGATTTGATCCTGGTTCGACCCTTAGCCTACCTCCAGTTCTTTCCTTAGGCGAAGAAGCCTTTACCACGGGTAAACTCTATTAGAGAAAGTACCTTTCTTTCTAACTACCACTCGAACACAATTTAGGTACCCTTCCCAAACTATCACTTAGATATTTGAATAGAAAATGCGAATAGAGATTTTAACTTATCGAATATGTTGAATCCTTTACAATGTTAAATCTAAAGTGTTTCTCTCTATTACAAACAGATTGGAAGATTTATGTTTTCTTTGATTGCTTGATTTAGAATTTCTAAATGCTGGGAATGATTGAATAGAATTTCACCTCTTAAGATATTCGAGGTGATTCACCAAATTTGAACGTCTACTTCAGTCTTTTATTTATACTTGAAGTTCTAGGAAGTAGCCATTGCAAACTTCTCATTCAGACTTTTGTCTTCAATTTCTCTTTTCTTCATATCTTTCAAATTTGCCCATTTGAAACAAATTCCAAGACATTTAGAGAAAGAGATTTCGAATGTTGAGGCACCAGATTAATTTGTTAATCCTAATGTGTCAAAACTCATTTCTTTCAAGCAATCTGGTCCTGATAGAGTGGTGCACGAGATGTAATGTGGAGGCTTGCAATTAGTTAACTTGCTGACATTGTAGAGTTAGGTAGAGACATTGAGAAACAGCATATGCCTGAGGATTCCTTTTGTCTTGGACTTTAGTGAGGATTCTCCAACATTTTGTACTGACACCTTTTCATTTTGAGGACAACTTGAATATCTTCTTTAATTTCAACACCTTTTCTCCTAAAAAGCATCAAAGGAATATTCTATTCGTCATAGAAATCGTTGAGACTTTTTCTTACTTTAGCTTTTCTTTGATTGCTCTTTGCAATTATTCATGCAATAGTTTTTAACAAAAATAACAAGAATACAATAGCAGATAAAGAAGTTAAGAAGCTCTTAACTTAGATAGACAAAACTTATAATTTTATTGATAACAAAATTCTTAGACAATACACAAATAGTGTTATAAACTAAGTGATTACACATGAAACCCTATTACAAGTCTAGCCTATACTACATCTATTTGCGTAACTGAGTAGAAGGCTATCCTGAGCTTTTGGGATTGCTTCTTTAGTGTGATTGACTTGGTTGTTGTTAAGATTGATGCTAGGGTTAATGATAAGTTCGCTTCGTCAAAGATGACTTGGTCAAATTAGTAGTTTTGAGGGCATATTCAACTACCTTCTCCCCCTTTATTATTTGTTCCTTGACAATTTGTTCAAGGCAGAGATTGAAGGAGTTCAAAGTAGACTGAAAATCCTGCTGCTTTCCAATGATTAGCGGAGATATCTCATTCTCCAGCATCTCCTTTCCCTATGTAGTAAGAAAGTCTTGGTATTTAAGCTCAATGAGAAGCAAATGATGGCACCTGGAAAGATGAGCAATTTGGTCGAACCCCTAGTAAGCGAATTGTTAAAAGCACTACATAGAGCTCTGAAATTTGAGGCAGATAATGTGATCTTCAGCTTGGTTTCCATATCAAGGATTCATGGGCATATTTGTGACATAGTTCTAGTAGTGAAGTCAATTTCCCTTGCATCATGCATTCCAGTGGTCACCAGTTGATCCACATGATTTTGCATATCCTCAAGATGAAACTTAATAACGTTAAGCTTTTCATGCACTGAGAGACCATTGTCCAGGTCTAGAGACTCAGTTGGTTCCGGGAAGAGTTTTCCCATAGCCTCAACAATTTCCTTTTGCGCCTTTTTGATAGATTCGTCCATGTTATTATTGATATCTTTGCAAACAGAGTCAAACTTAACAATAAGGGCATCTATATTCAGCATGAGCATGTCAGCTTTCTTGGAAACTTCATCAATAGTCTTTATTACCCAATCAATCTTCTTATTATAATTCACCATCCGCTTGGACATGCTCTCTATCAGTTTTTCCATGCTGATCGATGTCCTTGGTGACTTCTACGTCTTTCAGCACATTATTGATATTCTTGTCTATATTCCTTTTTATTTTGGGTTATTCTTCTCCAAACTGATGAAACTCTGTAAATTGAGTTACCAAGGTGGTATTCAAGCTACTTAGCTACTCAAAAGCAGCATCAATACCACCTTTCATCTTTCCTTCTTCCACGTTAGCAATATTAGTAGATGTGGGAATAGAGGTGATAGATGCACTGAGTTGAGCTATAGAGTCAAATAGTCTAATTAAGATCCAATCTATCTTGTTCACTAGGCTTTTGGCGCTTTCCTTTTCTAAGTGGTTGTGAATCACAAACAAGCTTCCTTGAATCTTTTCAAACTCCTCAAAGTAGATAGATTTACAGGGAATACTTAAATGCTCTTCGAACTCTGGATTTTAGCTTTAGCTTTCGAGGATAAGTCAGTCAATTCCTGAGATAGTAGCACACAACTTACTACTCCATCCAACTATGCGTCAGTTTTGAGATTTGGAAATTACTTCCTTACTAACTCTCTAATCTGAGCCAAGATGGTTGGATTAGCCATGTCCTCTTGGATTGGCTTGCTAGTGGAGAGAGGTACTTCACCAGTTGTAAAATTTACCTTAGTACCTTCCTCACTTGCTTTTCCATGCTGAGCGAAGTTCTTAGCATTAGGAACTTCTCTAAATTGAGGGATTAGAGGGGTAGAGGATGGGTTTGAAGAAATTATTGGTTTAGAAGTATTTTTTATAGTTTTTGAAGAAGAGGTTGGTTTAGTTTTTACAAGGGAAGGAATGCTGGCAGTTTGAGGAGAAGAAGGACGAGGTGAGAAAGAATCTTTGGTTTGGTTAGGAGAAGAAGGAGTATAAGCTGGGGAATTTACAAAAATTGGTATATGAGAAGGAGAATTTATAGAAGAATTTGGCATTTAAGAATTTGAAAGAATAGGAATTTCAGAATTTATAAGGGTAGAGATTGAAGGATTTACAAGAGAAGTAGGTTTAGGATTTACAAAAGAAATGGATGAGGTATTTAAGAGCACTTGTGGGTTAGTTGATTGACCTAAGGATGGATCAGCTTCAGGTACTTTAGTTTCAGTAGGAATTGACTCAGCCTGAGTGAAAGAGGGAGTAAGGATGTTAGAACTAGAAAGAGAGGATTCTTCCTGATTGAGGATTTCTACATCCTCATCATTGTTAACCAGTTGAACATTTTTGTTCAAAGGGCAAGTGGCGCAGATTACTTGTGCTGAGTGCTCTTAGCTTTGGAAAATACTTCCTCCACAAGAGTTGCAACTTCATACTTAGTAATTTCAGGATTCTCTTTACCCTTCTTCAAGCTCCCTTATCCCACATCATCTTAAGTCACCTCAAGCTTGCGCTTCCTCTAATATAGAGTTTCCTCTACCTCTTTGGCATCCTCTTCTTCCTTAGCTTGTTGCCTCGCCTCAACTTCCCTCTAAGCGCGAGTCTTCAATCTTCATTTGCTTTCTTTGCCTGGCTGGAGGCTGGGAAGGCATATTTCTTACCCTTTTTTGTTAGGCTTTTCTTTTCCCTAGAAGAAGTCACTATAGGTTTCAAAGAGGAAGGAGCAAAGGCTAGTGAGATTTACTCCAGCTTCATAGAAAGTGGAACATCATCATTGGTGTCCTTGGTGTATTCCTAAATATCCACCATGAAGCTATCTTTATCCTCATTCAAGACATCTTTAGGAAACACAACTGGTGCTACCTTAGCCTTTCTCTTCACATCTTGGGCTTTGGTATAGCTAGTGTGAACCTGATCATGGAAGAGCTAGCTGAAATGCATAATTGTTAGCGCTTTCTTCAATGGTATCATCTTTTCCCCTAGACCATCAACAAAATAAGAGATGTCCATCCACACAGCCTTCATCAAGGTAATGATCAAGTAACTATAATGGTAGACGGTAGTAACTTTGGTTAAATGATGAAGAATCATCATTGGTTAATTCAGTTGCTTACCTTCTACCATATGGTAGAACACACACCTTTCAAAATAAGTACAACTAGAGAGAGACCCCGTTCTGGGTAGCAGTAATTTCACCACCAGCTCATGGCACGCCCTTACTCCCTAACTCATTCTTGAAGTAGATATCTCCCCAGATCCATAATTTGGAGGGAGTTCTCAATCCTCTAGGATAGCAATAGCTTCTTCATCTCTAGTCTTCCTCAGCATAGTGCCCTTGCATGATATGTTGAGAAGAATTCCAAGCATCCTGGAACAGATAAGGTGGAGTTCCCCTTAATTTCCACCATAAACACATCATTGTACCCCTAAATGGTGTATAGATTCTCGTAGAAGCTTTTGATTAATCCAATGATGGCTGGACCTTCTAATTGCCAAAATTGACTTAGGTTCTGCTACTTGATAACCTTATGAAGGATCTTGTTCTTCAACAAGCCCTCATACTCTACTTCATATACTAGGCTAAAATCAAGGTTTGATCCCCATTCAACTTTGGTGAAGATTGTTCCAGAAGGGAAAACAATCTTCTCCTACTTTACTTCAAGGTTCACATAGATGCTCCTCTTAGAAGAACCTCAAAGTCTCTTTGTGATCGCCATTACAGATGAAAGGAATTTCGAGAAGAGAGAAACGATTAGGTTTCTTTTGTAGTTGAAGCTATTGAAATCTTTGATTTGTAAGTAACCTCTCTCTTCTACAAGTCATAGCTTTTATAGACCTCTTCAACATGCAGTGATACGTGGTGCTCACAAAATAGAAGATTAAAATGGTGAGCTTAACAGAGATTTAGCCGACTTAGTGAAATGATGAGTTTTGATTTCAAATGAGTCTAATTCAAAAAATACCTTTTGATAAAGTAGTTTTTTAATTTTAATTGCGAAATTGAATCTCATAGTGTTACTTTAAAATATAGACAATGTTAAATACTTATTAACTTGTTCGACTGAGTTAAGAACTAATTCCCAACACTTGACAAAATTTCTTGATTTTTCTTCATACAGGGTTCGCCATTCCAATAAGTTTACTTGGAACATTGAACTACTCCTTGGGAAATGGTTCGGTAGATATGTCATCTCACTGTTACTAAGAAGGAACATACTCCAATTTGACATCTCCTCTTAGCACATGATCCCTTATGAATGATATCTTATATTGACATGTTTTATCCTGCTATGTTGAACTAGATTCTTGGATAGGTCAACTGCGCTTTTGTTATCACAGATAACTTCAAGGCATTTTGACTTTATACCATAATCCTCCAATTGTTACTTAATCCATAATAGTCATGCTATGCAACTTCCTACTGCTATGTACTCAACTTGAGCTGTACTCAGCGTAACAAAATTTTAATTTTTGTTGTACCATGAGACAAGGCATTCTCCAAGGAAATGGCATCCTCCTGTGGTTCTTTTCCTATTGAGCTTGTCTCTACCATAGTCAACATTTGTGAATCCTCTAGGAGTGATAATATGAGCTATCAGGATGCCACAAACCTACATCAAGTAAACCATGCAAGTACTAGAGAATTCTCTTAATAATTGCTAAGTGAGATTCTCTAGGATCAGCTTGATAACATGCACAATAGCACACAACATATTGAATGTCTAGCTTATTAGCAGTTAAATAAAATAGAGAGCTAATAATACCTTTGTAGAACTTACTATCTATCGGCTTACCAACTTCATCCTTACTTAAGATAGTATCAGTGGCAATGGGAGTCAACATTGGCTTCAAATTCTCTATATCAAACTCTTCAGAACTTCTTTGGAATACTTTGTTTGGCTGATGAAGATTCTATCTTCACTCTGCTTGATTTGAACTCAAAGGAAAAAGTTCAGCTCTCCCATCATTGACATTTCAAATTTGCTCTTCATTTGCTTGCAAAACTCCTTGCACAGTTTTTCATCAGTTGCTTTAGAAATGATGTCATCAACATAGATTTGGACTAGAAACACATCTTCTCTCTACTTTCCCTCTTTCACAATCTTTGCTGATAAGAAAATTAGTCAACCTCTCATACCAAGCTCTTGGAGCCTGCTTCAATCCGTAGAGATCTTTCTTTAGTTTGAAGACATGTTAAGGATTCTTCTGATCTTCAAAGCCTGGAGGCTGGCAAAAATAGACTTCTTCTTGAATGAATCCATTCAAGAATGCACTTTTGACATCCATTTGAAACAATTTGAGGTTCATATGGGATGCGAAAACACACAAGATTCGAATTGCTTCAAACTAAGCTACAGGAGCATAAGTCTCATCATAGTCAATTCCTTCTTACTAATTGTAACCTTGAGCAACAAGCCTGGCCTTGTTTCAGACAACAACGCCATCTTCATCAAGCTATTTCTTGAAAACCCATTTGTTACTAATGATTGATTTTCCTTTGGGCTTGGGAACTAGATCCCAAACATCATTGCGCTTGGACTGATCCAATTCCTCTTACATCGTGATCATCCAGTAGTCATCTCCTTCTACATCTTCGAACTTCTTGGGTTTAATCAATGAGATGAAAACTAGATGGTCATCATTCTACTGAGCTGAGCTCGTGTCGTAACAAGATTATGAACATCATCAACAATGCTTTCGAGTGGGTGATTGCGATTAGTCCTAATCTCTCTTAGTAGACTCTGATCTATGATTAGAGGTTCTGCATTTGGTTGGTGAGGTTGAGGTTGATTTTCTCCTTCGTTGAAGTTGATAGAGAGATCTTTGTCTTCTTTGAGTTCCCCAGCTTCAGGTTCTTGTGCTGGGTTGGGCAGCATAGAGAGTAACAAACTGAGTGGATTTCCTTACTAAGTTACTCCTTCATCTTCATCAGATGGTCATTATTCTACATGGTTAGTTTCATCGAAACCTACATGCATAGATACTCTATTAGGCTGGTTCTCTTGACATATATTCTATATGCCCTACTGTTAGTTGAGTATCCCAGAAAGATACCTTCATTAGCCTTTGAATCAAACTTACTTAGCTGCTCCTTGGTGTAAAGAATAAAGCACCTTCAACCAAATGATCTGAGATGACCAATCTTAGGCATGCGCCCTCGTGAAAGCTTATAGGGTTTCTTCTCAAGAATTGGGAAAATTGAAACCTGGTTCAAGATATAACAGGCTGTGTTAACAGCTTCTCCCCAAAAGTACTTTGATAGATTGTTATCACTTAACATGGGTCGAGCCATCTCAACTATGTTTCTGTTCATCCTTTCTACAACCCCATTTTTTGAGGAGTATAAGGAGCAGAAAAGTTATGGTTAATACCATGTGCTGGATAATGGAAATTCTTGAATTCACGTCCATGATCACTTCGAATTCTACTGATTTTAGTTCCTAGTTCATTCATTATCTGATTACTGAGTTTGACAAAAGATTCAAAGGTCTCGTTTTTGCTACTCAACAAGACCACCTAAGTGAATCTCGTAGTCAACCACAACCACCAATGAGAATCTTTTTCCACCTATACTCATTGGCTAAACTAGGCCGAAATGATCTAGGTGGAGGAGCTCTAATGATCTCTTAGTTACTACATTATTAATTAACCAATATGATTTCTTAACTTTCTTACCGAGATGGTAAGCGGAGTAAAGTAGCTGATGCTGGGTAAGCCCATAACTAGTTGCTTTTTTGGATAAAATGTTCATATTTATATAACCCAACCATCTATTCCAAAACCACAAATTATCCTCCTTAGATTCAAGATAAACATTAATCGAGCCCATGGATAAATCAATTATATACACATTATTAATTCTAGGAGCAAAGAGTTTAGTTGAGTCAGTCTTACAGTCAATAATTGAGCAACCTACTAAGTCAAATGTAACCTTCCTTCCTTTATCACAAAGCTGGCCTACACTAAGAAAGTTGAACTTAAGTCCTTTGATTAGTGAAACCTCTTCGATTGAAGGAGAGACACCAATAGTGCCACAACCCACAATCTTACCTTTTTAGTTATCTCAAAAACGGACACTTCCATTCCTTTTACGCTCCAATGAGATGAATCGGTTTTCATCTCCCATCATATTCCTAGAGCATCCACTATCCACATACCACATTTTAGTGTCATCAGCAGATTTTAGGCTTACCTGCAAAATAATTATGTTTTCTTAGGTACCCATGCCTTTGAGATGGTTCCTCCTTTGTTAGAAGTGCTTAAATTAGACTTGTCGTACTTGTCATAATAACCATTTCTATGTCTACAAAGAACTGTGGCATGTCTAGATTTACAGCAAAAGCCACACACCGGTTTCGCTTTAGGCTGGCTCACTTTCTTCCTTTTAAAGGAATTTTTCCTCTTAGAATTGCAAGTTTGGTTACTCGAAATTGAATTGTTGGCTAGAGGAGGACTAAAGCTATTATTTCAGCAGTCGACTCGTCTAATAACTTAGTGAGCTTGCTGTTATGACATTCATGATACTTAGCTTTTTCTTGAAGAAAGTGGATATCAAGAGATAAGGAAGCAATTATTTCTTCCTGATCTTCACTTCTCTTCACTATCTCTTTGATGTTTTTACTAGACTTAGTAGTCAGCTTCATTACATCAAAGAGTACCTGGGTGAATTCTTATATTGAAAAAGGGATTACAGAATATACCTTAGCTTGTGAGTTCTTCCCTTTGTGGTGCTCAGTTTTAGAGTCGGCAGAGGATTGATTACTCTTTGAAGTAGATGCTGAGCTCTCACCCCTTTTATTCTCTATTGCCATCAAGCAGAGGTTGGCAGAATCTCTTGCTTCTTCATCAGGTGAGGAAAACTCTCTAGAATCACTCTAGGTGGAAGCAAATGCCTCATTTTTCTTGGAGAACCTCTTCTTGAATCTTTCCTTTTTAGTTTTAGGACAGGATGACTGAATGTAACCTTTCCACAACCAAAGCATTTGAGTTGCCTTATTTTTGTTGGGAAACTTCTTGTTGAATTTCCCATCCTTCTTCATGAAGCGCTTGAATTGCCTCGTTAGAAGGGCCATCTGCTCATCGGAATTGCTACTGGTGGATTTGTCTAATGAGTTAGCTTTCAGGATAATGGCTCTACCCTCACTCTCCTTGCCTTTACTCCTCTTGGAATTAACAATGTATTTCCTCAAGGACATTTCCTGAGTTAGTAAGGTGCCTATCAGCTCATCTTAGCTGTAGGTCTTAAGATCATGAACCTCCTCAATCACGCTCTTCTTGGCATCCCACTCAACAGTGAGAACTCGAAGAATCTTCTTCACTAATTCTTCCTCGGTGAACTCTTCCCTAATCTCTTCAATTTATTGATGATGTTAATGAACCTAGTATTCATAGATTTAATACCCTTGCTAGGGCCCATTTGGAACAGCTCATGCTCCTTAAGCATGAGGTTGATCTTTAAATCCTTGACATTGTCAGTTCTCTCGTAGGTTATCTCCAGCTTCCTCCAGATTTCTTGCACTATCTTGTAGCCTAAGACACTGTTAAATTCTCTAAGATCTAGCACACAATGTAAGTAGTTGATGGTTCATGCATTCTCTTTGAGAAGCCTTA
Source organism: Euphorbia schlechtendalii (assembly GCA_949673415.1). Lineage (NCBI taxonomy): Eukaryota > Viridiplantae > Streptophyta > Magnoliopsida > Malpighiales > Euphorbiaceae > Euphorbia > Euphorbia schlechtendalii. The sequence continues at coordinate 5,698 of CATIWQ010541954.1, read as the reverse complement.
GGTTAGCATCATCATAATCTTCTAGATCAACCGTGATTCCTCACAATCATGGGAATTTTAGGGCCAAGCTCTAGAGTGATCACAAGATTTTGACTATACTCATTCCGATAGGCTTATATTCAGTAATGGTGCCAATAAACTTGTTCCCCACTTTTCTACCGATAAGTTAGAAGTTCAAAATACGACCAGGTCTTGTCAATACTGCTTATCAAATAGAAAAATGGTGACCACTGCAAGTATACAGTTTCGATGTAGTTTTAAAAGATATCTATCCCATAGGAAAGGAATTCGGTTCGAAAGACCAACTAGAGTTACGGAACAAAAGAAATAAGATAAATTGTGGGGTTTGGATGGTTTGGTTGATAGACTGATGAATAGATAGATGCATGAACATATTAAAGAAAATGTAAACTATATATATAGATATTTCCTAAGAATAAGTATACATGCAAAATCATCAAGAAAATTTCATACACAAGATAACTTCAACAAATATTGTTCTAGACACCCTAATATTCAATAATTCATCGCAGAGCAACACATGAGATGACTTTTCTAAATCTAGGGTAAACGAATTATGACATTTATAAGAACCTGGATAACAATATTACTACGCTTAGTACGGGTGGCTCTCACATAGCCATATTTAGTAAGTCACCATTCCAAAAATGTTGGCTCACTAAATAGCGTCATAATCACAGATCTAGTGATTATACATAATCTTATTAACACCGAAATCACTCTTAAAGTTAACTCGAAAGCATATAACTTGATTAATATAAATGAGACAAGATGAAATACTCGTTATGACACATAGATATATCAAAAATTTTGAAACAGAAAGTATAAACAGAAAATAAAGTAAAATTGTAAGGTATGCAAGTGAAAGCTAAAGTTGATCAAACCTTATCCACTCTTTAATGGGAGTCATTTTTTCCCGCAATTCCTGCGTCTACTTTGAATTCGGTCTCGACTCATATAGAACCTCTGCTAGGAAGCTATTCTTTGTGAATATCAAATAAAAGAATGTTGAAGAATGAAAACTTTTATTGATAAGTGCTTTGCAACAACACTTATACAACAATCGCTCCAATTTGTGTAGAAATCTAGTGATCAAAATCAGAATCGAATCTCACTAAGACTTTGAACGTAGCAAAATCTCTATATTTTCACTCTCTATCATACATGCACAAAACTATTCAATACTTACACTTATTGCCCACACCATGCCATGAAATTGGTTGAATTTGAACTCTATTTATAGAGTACGAAGGGTTGCATCTATCCAAACGAAGAGTCATGTCCATTGGTGAAGGGTTGCATCACTTAAATATGATTGGATGCAAAGATTCATCCTCATCCACAATGAAAAGGCACCTTTTCATGATTGGTTGACTTTTAAAAGGTGTTTTTTCTATTGACAGTTGATGGTGGTTGATCGTTCTTATCCGGTGGTTGGTAGTTAAGAAGAGATAACCAATAACCGTCACAAGTCACGAGCATGAATCACATGTCGCGATCATGAATAATGATTTGTAACTTTCTGCTTATGAAGAGTATCAAGACGAGACCGCGAATGGGTGTCATGATCATGAACCATGCTTTTCTTCATAATTCTTCTTTGCAACTTTACCGATTTTTTATAACTCCGATCCTAAGCAAAATCCTTGTTTTCCATGCATCTTTTTGCACCTTTTTCACTCTTTTTACATAGAATTCCATTTTTTATCATTTTACTCCAAGATTTACCTAGTTTCTACATTTGCATAAAAAACAACTACAAACAACATGAAATCTTTTATATGAAGTTGATAAATGTATAATTACACTTATTATCATATTAATTTTACACACTAAACACTATAGTATAAGTCATTTTTATACTTCATATAAAAGATTTCACGTGGTATGTAGTTGTTTTTTATGCAAATACAGGTACTAGGTAAATCATGGGAGTAAAATGATCTAAAGTGGAATTCTATGAAAAAAGAGTAAAAAAAGTGCAAAAAGATGCGTGGAACTTAAAGATTTGGCTTAGGATTGAAGCTGTCAAAGATTGGTGAAGTTGCAAGGGGAATTTTGAAGAAAAATGCAATTCACAGTCACGACAATCATTCGCGATCGTGACTTGTTATTCTTCAAAATAGAAATATTCCAATCAAAGATTCACAGTCGTGACTTGTATATCGTGGTCATGACTTGGATGGTTTTCTGGTTTACTCTTCTTAACTACCAACTGCCAGATAAGAAAGATCAATCATCATCAACCGCCATCAACTACCAACGAATAGACACCTATCAGAAATCAACCAATCATGAAAAGGTGCCTATCCATTGTGGATTAGATTGAAGCTTCTCAACCAATCACAATGAAGTGATGCAATAATTCAACAATGGACACAACTCTTCGTATGGATAGACATAACCTTTCGAACTCTATAAATAGGGCTCCAAACCTTATAATTTCATGTAGTGAGACAGAGGGAAAATATTAGAGTGCATGAGAGAAATATAGTGTGTATATAGATAGAGAATTTGCTACGTTCATAAGTGTTAGCGAGAAAATGTTTAAGTGATTCGAATCCTTGTTTTGATCACTAGATTTCTCCATATTCTCGAGTGATTGTTATATAAGTGTACTTGTAAATCACTTATCAATAAAAGTTTTCATTCTTCAATATTCATTTGTTCGATATTCGTAAAGAATATCATCCTAGCGGAGGTTCTGTACAGGCAGAGACCGAATTCAAAGTAGTCACAGGTTTTGTGGGAATCGACGACTCCCATTAAAGAGTGGATACAGTTTGATCAACTTTAGCTTTCACTTGCATACCTTACAACTTTGGTTTGCTTTCTACTTATACTTTCTATTTCAAAGTTTATGATATGTCTATGTGTCATAATGCATATTTCGTGTTAAATCTTTTATATTAATCAAGTTATATGCGTTGGAGTTAATTTTAAGAGTAGTTTCAGGGTTAACAATATCGTGTATAATCACTGGATCTGTGATACAACGCTATTTAGTGAACCAACATTTTTGCAATGTAACTTGCTAAATGTGGCTATGTGAGAGTGACCTGTACTAAGCATAGTATTGACTTTGACAAGGTTTATATAATTATCTTAATTCATTTGCGCTAAGTTGAGTAAAGTTATTTCATGTGTTGCTCTACAACGAATAATTGAACATCTGGGTATTTTGAACCGAGTCTATTAGATTAGTTTAGTGAATCGTAACATCTTTGTTGAACTTGCATGTTTTCTCTACTATCTTTATTTCGTAGGGAAAATCTATATATTTAGATTCTCTAATCTTTCATATCTATATTAACTCATTCTTCATTCTAACCCTCCTATCCAAAATATCAATATGTTTTATTTTATTTCTTTTGTCTTCGTTGTTGATCTTTAGAGCTAGTCCTTCCCTGTGGGATTGATATCTTTTAAAACTACATTGCAACTGTATGCTTGCAGTTATCATCATTTTAGCACCATTAATATATAGCCAAACTCTTTGCGAAAAAAGTTATTAAACTTATCAGTAGAAAAGTGGCGAACAAGTTTTTAGCACCTTTACCAGGGAAGGCAAGTGCGTTCTAGAGATCCAATTGTCCGGGGAAAGCAAGTACATTCTTGGAGGTGATACGTCATAATATTTCATCTTAATTCTTGACAAATAGAAAATTTTCTTCTATTTTCCTATTCGCAGTCACGACTGTCTATCGCGCTCGTGAATTTCCTACAAAACTTTCTATTTCTCAAAATTCTGTTAGTCACGATCATGAATTGTGATCACGATCACAACCTGTACGATAACTGCAGCAGTTTGGATAGTTATTCGACAATTATTCCACTAAAATCTGTAAAATTGATGCATGACTGTTCATCAATCACCCACCTCTGCAATCTGAGTTCTTCTTTCCAAATCAAAATCTATTCCAAAATCCTCTCATTCCTTACAAATTTTCTTTCTTACAAAATGGTTTATCTGACGAGATCCGATGTTTTTCAGCCCAAGAATATTTAGGAATGGTATGAAGCACCATTCCCTATTTATTCAGAGGGAGAAGGAAATCATTATAAAATGATCCGAGTTGTTGAATTTAAGAGTTCCTATACGATTCATAGGAATAGTCTTATTCATTTGGGTATATTTGATAGAATTATGTATTATCTTTGAATACTTAATTTTGTCATTTACTCCAATTTAACTCTCGGGAACAATGTGAACAATTGCATGGAAATGTTGGTCATAGTGGCATGGAGAAATGATAGACAAAACTGTTTGATCTATCGCCACCATGGGAAAGAATACAAGCTTACGAGGGATTGTTTATATAAGATGCTTCCTGGTTAGAATCCTGTACCAACGTGGAATTGCTTAACGGGCCAAACTTATTACGAACAAGAATCTGCCTATAGTCGGTAAATTCGTGATCCTTGTTTGTTGGCACTACACTTTTACTTAAGTGGAGCGCTGTTTGGCAAGTCCAACTCTGATATTTTCAGACCTGAAGAATTGTTTATCTTGGAAGCAATTTTGGAGGGCACACCTATCGATGTCTCTAGGATTATGATTGAGACACTCATGTCTACAACACAAATCCTGAAATAACCGAATATGGGTGCCGGAGAATGGCAAATTTTTTGGGATAAATAGGAAGATTACCATATTTCACGGAAATTTTCACTAGTGAAGATGTGATTCAAGAGTTAACGATGGAAGTCTTTTTTGAGAAAAATTTCTTAATAAGGTGCATTGGAGAGGATAGGATAACCTATAATTGGAGACCATGGGAAGAAAGGGTGGAAGCAGACCAAGAAAGAGAAAGGGAAACTGTACGAGAAGAGGAGCGTAGAGATCCCAAACTCCGTGGAAGGTTGAGTAACCTTATGGAAGAGCAATTTTTAATTCGTAGAAAAATTGAAGACATTCATGATCTACTGATTGATGTCTAGCAAGATTTAAGGGAATCTTACTGCGAGATTAACTGAATAATAGGATCACTTCCCCAAAGAATAGTTTTCTTTTCTTTTCAGATTAGAACCTTGTATAGTGTTTCTTTTTAAGTTTAGTTGTGTTTGATTGTTATATTTGCTTGTAAATATTTTTTAAATATAGAAATAAATTTGAACAACAAGACATTGATGTTCAAATGCTATCATCACCATGATTACTCAAGGTATAATAGTAAATATTTATCGTTTGTATTTAACAAAATTTGTTTGTGTTTGTGTTTCTAAGTTTTTATAGGTACAAGTCTAAAAATTGAAGAAATTTGAAGAGCAAAGAATATCACGACCATGACTCAATTCGTGCTCATGATCACTGGATATCAGAACATTCTATTTTTATCATGAAGAAAGTCACGATAGTGATTGGCCTTCGTGATTGCGACACGGGGAAAATATAACCGTTACAAATCATGAACAGACACGCAATAGATGTCCGTAATCGCCATTAACGGCTTGTTTTGAGCCTAAATGGCTAAAATCCCATTTATGGCCATTTAGAGACCCATTAAACCTTTATAAATAGGTACAAGTTGAACCCTAGCCACCACACCTTCTAAAAAGCCTACAAATTTCTGATTTTCTCATCTTCTACATTCAAACATCTAAACCTTTTCAAACCTTTTTCTTCAAAACCAATATGACTCGTGTGAAGAGAGCAGCACATAAGAGAGGATCCCAA
>CATIWQ010541442.1:0-11127 GCA_949673415.1 Euphorbia schlechtendalii | reverse complement strand
CTACTTCTTAACTGCCATTATGCGCTTTTGGCGCCTTATATGCGCCTTGCGCCTAGCGCCTCACATACAAAGGCGCACGCCTTTGTCACATGCACCGCCTAAAGGGCTAGGAGGCGCCAGCCTCCTCGCCCAGTGCGCCTAGTGCCTAAGGCGCGCCTTTGACTACACTGACAGCTATACAAGTCATTCTTCAGTTAATTAGTATGTGTAATATTCTAGGGTGCATAATCTTAGTGTTGAATCACAACACACCTAAATTTCCAAACTCCAAATAGCAACTTCCCTTGCTCAAATCTGCCTTATCAGGCTATTGTATTTGCAATGAGGTTGATGTGTCAACAAATATGAGCAGCGCCATATAAATTTAAAACCACACACACTCAGTTTCACTTCAAGAACCAAATATCAAATAAGTACGGAATGCATAGAATTCACTCAAAAAAAAGAGCATCCCTAATGCCTCAGTCATATTTCAATATGGATGAAAAGTTCAAATCCCAATAATTCCCATTGCCACATTCACGTTATCAATTCCTATTCAGAAAACAATCCAAGTATCACTAATAACTAAGAGTCTAAATACCCATAATAATAACAAAAAAACTGTACTCAATCCAAAATAGAGGTTCAAATGAAAATGCTAACCTGGAATGCACAATGTATATATTGCTAATTCCTAACACCGCCTCATAGCAAAAAAAATAAACGCACAAATGGCAGTTCAGACAAACAACAAAGAGAATGAGGAGGAAACCTTGTCATAGGCGAGTAATATGATCCGCCTTTGGTCCTTTCATCCAATTTTAACCAGATTAACAATCTCACCAAGTACATGGTAGTTGCTTGTATTAACAATAACATTCTTCTTTTTGTGTATATTTGCCCCTAAAACCTCTCCACAAATTTAACACATTTGATTCGCAATTCATTAAGACAGAAAAAAGTCAAATCCATTATAGAATAACTAATAGTTGGAAATCAATTTAAAACAAACATAAAAGAATAGAAAAAAAGCGAATAAGAGTAGAAAATAATACCTCCAGCTTGCCAAGAGGGTAGATTTTGAAGAAGAAGGAATAAGTTTCTTTTCATTTCTCTTTTTAAAATTTCTTCACAAACAATTTTGCTCTCCTGTTTTCAAGTTCTCTCTTTTGTTTTTTCTTCGATTTCCTTTTTCTATCATGGGAAATCACATGTGGGTTTTGTTTCCTTATTTTAAATCATTTGGTATGTAGTTGATTGTTGTGTTTCAGTCAGAAACTCAGAATTGGTTAAATGAATTCAATAATTGATAAGTTTGTGTGATCAAAAGGCCAATTGGGGAGGGGGAAATGTTGTTTAGCTTCAATGGGTTGAGAGATTTTAATACACTTTTGTTTCAATGAGTTGTGAAATTTAAAGTTGTTTTGTTTGAAAGTATATTATTTTAGGCTTATTTTTAAGATTGTTCAAAATGATAGCTTGAAGCCTTGATGAAACGATCGAGCAGTTAATGTCTTCTTAATTCTTGACTCTGGCCAAATCAAAATTGGCGTATGCTGCATCATCAATATCAACTGTGCAATCAAATATGTTAAAAAGTACTGCATGCAATCTACAAAAGATCAAATCAAATATGTCTCAATGGTTCTGCATACAAAGACAAAAGGAAAATGGCGAAAGTAAGGTACCTTGCTGGTTGAATCCAATTTTTTTTCCAATTAAGATTTACTCTCTTCTGGTTTCTTCAACTTCTCATCAATATCCGGGCTTATCTCAATCCCTTCTTTAGGCTTCGAATTTACCACAACTTTCTATTGAACTGCCATTCCTGCTCCAAGCTTTTTACTGAACTGCGACACCCGCCATTCGAGTAAAGACAACAACACATAAGCCAAAAGTCAGATCAATTGAGACAATTGGTGCAAACCTTATAACGGAACAAAACATACCTGGTGATTATTCCTCCCTGATCCTTCACGTTTGCAGATCCCCGGAGTCTTTCGATAACTTTTAATCTGTATTCTCCTTCAAAACCTGTTGGTTTATATGAAGAGTAATATTGTACAGTAGAAATCATACATGTCTGAAAGTGAGAGAAATTTTTATTTAGTAATAAATAGGCTGTATTATAAGATATTTTTTGGCATATTAGTAAGCTTCTACACCATATCTATTTTTTTGTTAATATTCAATGGATTTGAATTTCATTTCGATGATAATTACTAGTCTATATACATCAATTTATGCAGTTCCAGCCTAAGTAATGCTGGGTCCAATTTCTCTTTATAACTTATAAATATTATTATTCTTTTGTCTGCTACTCAACCATAACCTGTCTATGAATTTAACAGCCCTGGTAGTGTCTCTTTTGTCGAAAATGAAAATGAAACAGAATGAAAATTAAAATTTGGAAAACGAGTAGATTATGTTCAAACTCATTACTCACCCCCGCATCAAAGGAAAGCTTGTAAATCATTTGGCTTGAAAGAGATTTAGCACTGCATTATAAAATACAAAACAGTTGAAATTTAGTCTCAGCACATAATAACATTATAAAGTGATATATCAAATGAATTAATTAAAAGACAGAACTGACTTGTTCCATCTTTGCTTACATGATGTCTTATCTTTGGATGATGAAGGACTTAGCAAGGTGCCTAAAATATCCTATTAAGCCTTCGGAAGAACTAACATAAAGAAGAATGATCAGGAACAACTCCTTGAGACATAAAATTCCTCAAAAAGAGCATATGAAGAGGAGCCACCACCAAGTATCTAAACACAAGTTATTTACTTTCTATCAAAAAAGGCACGATTTTTAACAAAACGGATACATATATCGAGAAAGTAATTTAAAAGATGCGGAAAACTACCATCAAGATCAGATATCCAAGAGGAGATAAAGGAAATACCAATATTTGGACTACATTATTTGGTTGCAGCCATATTCGCTCTGACATGCGTATGGGTAAAGAAAACAACACATAAGCCAAAGTCAGATAAACTGAGACAATTAAAGCAAACCATATGACAAAAAGTTTAGCAAAGAACCTACAATCAATTTATAATTAAAGCAAACCTTGTGGTTCTGCAATCTGGGCATTGGCCAAAAGTTTAGCAAAGAACCTACAATCAATTTATAATTACATTTTTGAAGGAGATGAAATGCAAAAATTATGTAACCAAGCACACAAAAAGAAGACAAAGATACAACACAGATTATTAAATAGAGTGCGAAAGAAAACAAAGTAGAATATAAATCGAAGATAGCAAGGTTGAAAAGGCACCTTGTAAATTAGAGTTCTAACAAATCCAAGGGCACCAGCAAGGAGACAATCAGTTCATTAAACAAGAAAAAGAAGCTGAGCAGCAGGACTAGATGATATTCTCATCTGAAAACGAGAGCTCCATCATTTTCCCTCAGGTAATGTAAAGCCTTGCATAAAAAAGATAGAAAAACTCAGTAAAAAATATATCCAACAATTTCATATCAATCTGGCAATGGAAGTGAATAAGCACATAAATGATCAGAAATCATGTTTAGACTTCAGTATAATTAAGAACAAAAACATCATCCAACGACAGCCATTATAAAGAATCCAATACTTAATAATGATAAAGATAAGCATGTTGAGAAATTGGTGCATACAATGAACTCAATACCAAATAAAAAAAAAGTTGATAAAAGAAATCAAAATCGGAAATAAAATTAATTTCAAGCCTTGTCTCCTTGACACATGCTAATAGAAAAATGAGAAAGAAACCTTGTCATAAGGCGAGTAACCTGATTCGGCTTTTGGTCATTTACTCGATTTGAACTAATAGCAAACTTCTTCTGGTGTATATATCCGCGTACACCCACTTTATCAGTTTAACATGGTTAATTAGAAATCCATAAGAATAGAAATAACCAATAGCATCTATCATTATAGGGAAATACAAAACAAAACAGAAACCATAATTGGAAACCAAACTAATTTTGGAGAACACCTCATATTATAAAATCACTAATAAGCGAATGGATTTCGAACTAAATCAAATCTAACATCAAATCAACCACCATTGGAGATCGATTCAAAACAAAACTAAGTCTTGAGTCTTGTATCCAAGTTATAAACATAGGAAAATCCTAGGCACATTCTATGTTATTAGTCTGTCTCTGTCATATAAACCTCATGCAGCCATAGTGATGAATTTAGAGTTAAACAATAAAGTGTTACCTCATCTGCTTTCACAAGAGTAAACCTCTAAATTCATTTCCTGGAAGCTCCATGATAAGAATGAACTATACGATCTGATTCATTTCCTGCATTTCATCTAGTTTTAAATCCATGCCAATCCCAATTACCTTTTTCCATGCTATTCGTACACAAACAGACATATTACCCTATGAACCTCATAAACATAGCACCTTCAATGTTCTTACTCTGTCTCTGTCATATGAACCTCAATACCTCATGCAGCCATTGTGTCAAATTTAGAGTTAACAAAAAACAAAAAAGTGTTACCTCAGCTTCTTCACAAGACGATCTTATTGCTAATAACCAATTGGACATACATAAAGCACCCAAATACATTTTCCATGCCATTCATGCACCAACTGACATATTCCCCTCTTTGTAGTGGACTTTTTTGTTAGAAGTTAATTTTTGAATTTGTTAGATGGTTTATCATCTCGACTCGTACAATAAAATTGAATTAAGAATCACTTACTCTTTGGGTGACAGATTTGTTTTCGAAACAAACAAACCTTGTCATTATGATTTTCTACTCCAACCACCACAATGGTAGTTAAGATCACTAGGCTAATCTCTCTCACCTTGTTATTTTCTGATATTCTGGTCAGCCTCCTTGACCCTGATATGCATTCTCCTTCAAAATCTGTTGATTTATATGTAGAGTAATATTGTTCAGGTTATTACAAATGAGGGTATAACAACCATGCATGTCTAAATGTGAGAACTTGACTTCTATATTTAGAAATTAATAGGCTCCTGTATAAGACACATTTGGCATCAGCAGGCTTCTTTTTTTGTTACTATTTTATGGATTTGAACTTCATGTTTATAATAAATACTAGTCCACATAGAACATTCAAGATTTTGAGTTATTGTTACATAAACTGCTCAGTCAATTTAATCAAAGCTCCATACTGATGAGTTGACATATTTCATATCTAATAGCTTAATCATTGCAAGGACAAGCTAAGCTAATATTGGGGGAAAATTTAGAACTGAACTTAATAGATTTTGGCATTTAGACATTAACATATTCAAATAATTATTAATAACTCACTTTCGAGATTGCCATAGTGATAACAAATGAAACGTAAGATATAAAAATAGGTTCAAATGGAAATGCTAAATTGGCATGCACAATGTAATCCGTATTTTTTCTAATTCCGAACATTGTCTCATAATGGAATAGCAAAAATATTTAATGCTAGAAAACACAAAATGACGTTTCAGAAATAAAAAAAAACAAAGAGCATAATGAGGAATAAACCTTGTCATAGGGCACCACCCGAATACTTTTTTCCATGCCATTCATACACCAATGGACATATTCCCCTCTGCGCAACTATATTGAGACGAAATTAAATATAAGACTCGCTTATTCTGTGGGTGTATTCTTGACCCATATGGTTGTTGAGTAATGAACAGGCCTGCATTCCCATATAATACCTCACACGGAAAATAATTAGGAAGCTTACTCCGCAAAAAAGTGTAAGGTAACTAAGAATTCGTGCAATGACAACCACATAAAAAGAGAAAATGAGAACAAAACAATAACACATATCGATACCTGTCTTAACTGAGTTAATATCGATTTAAAAAGCTTCTCATCACCAGCATGCTTTGCAATGACAGCACCATCGTTTCAAGACTGAATTTTTTATCATTTCTACGAAAAAGCATATTTGGCATCTATTTTTACACGCCTAAACATGAAAAGCAAAACTACCAATACTTTCTGTTTAATAATTATACAGTCAATCACCTGTTCTAACCACCACAGCCACTTCATTCAAGAATCCAACATCCTTTAAGCCTTTCCTTTCTAAGCCATCCAGCAGAATCCAAGATATACAAACATACGTGAATGCATTCAAGTACAGTGTTAGCTCAAAGAAAATAATAGTAGTAACCAAGTTACCTTAAGCAAACTTCAGAACATCTTCAGCAATGTGCCTCAGAAATTCATCCTGAAATGGCGTCTTCAGGGCAGTAATCGGAACATACTCAATGCAGTTCCAAATCAGATAATTAATTACAAAATAAAACATATAATAAGATACAGCTCTGTTTTTTGAAAAAAGTAGGCAATGCAATTCAAGAAATACAAGACACCCCCTTCCTTTATGATAATTGCAAAGCATGAGATCAAAAGCACAAACACTTGCATCTAGTGACAGCAACATGTTTTATGATCAGAAGCATTCGAAAAGGTCACACTTGACAATTATACTACTTCACTTCATGGATCTTCCCATCTCAATCTTTCAGATTCCAATACCGAGAGAATAACGCACCAGAAAGCAGAACTATTTAGCTGTGGGCTCAATATTCGGCTACCACAATAATGCCCACACTAGATGTGTTAGAAAAGATGTCTTTTTGTTGACAAAAGGTAGGAAGTGCAAGTTATATGCGAACAATAAAAATAATATCATATCATATCTCACATAATGCAACTCATTGCTTGTGCATTAGAGATCTAGAGTTAAGCAGCCAGTGCATATCTCCAGGTTACCTTTTTCCTTAGCATTTGCCTTTCTTCAGGGGTCCAATCAGCTACCATGTCCAGAACATTTAGAAGTGGGATATCTACCTGATATGGAAAAAAATCAATAAGAATTGACATATTTGCACATAAACAGAATAAAAATCCCAATACCCGAAGTGCTGGCAATGCACACAATCTCCTCCAAGGGTCTCCATCAGTACCCCTCAATTCAAAGTAACGCTCCCATCTGACCTAAATGAAAAAAGTTACATCGATTGAATAAGCCAGAGCACTAAAACAACGTATTTTAATAATTGGAACAAAGAGCGTATAATTTGAACCTCAGGAAAAATGATATGGAAAGAAATCAATAACAATTGCGTATTTGCACATAAACAGATTGAAAATCCCAATATCCAAAGTGCTGGCAATTCACACAATCTCCTCCAAGGCCCTCCATCAGTACCTATCATTTTATAAAAACGCTTCAGTCTGACCTAAATGAAAAAAGTTACATCGATTGAATAAGCCAGAGCACTAAGACAACTTATTTCAATAATTGGACCAAAGAGCGTATAACTTAAACCTCAGGAAAAATTATATGGACTGAAATCAATAACAATTGACATATTTACACATAAACAGATAAAAAATCCCAATACCCAAAGTGCTAGCAATGCACACAATATCCTCCAAGGCCCTCCATCAGTACCCCTCATTTCAAAGTAACGCTTCATCCCTGCTAATCCCAAATACTTTTTTCCATGCTATTCATACACAAACAGACATATTACCCTATGAACCTCATTAACATAGCACATTCAATGTTCTTACCCTGTCTCTATCGTATGAGCCTCATGCAGCCATCGTGTCAAATTTAGAGTTAACGAAAAAAAAAGTGTTACCTCATCATCTTCTTCACAATACAATCTTATTGATAATGACCAATTGGGCATACATGACCCCAGCCAAATCATGGGCAGCACCCAAATACATTTTCCATCCCATTCATACACCAATGGGCATATTCCCCTCTGTGCAGTGGACTCTTTTGTTAAAAGTTAATTGTTTCTCTTTGCAGTTGTTTCATGCCCGAATTAGTTAGATGATTTATCAACTTGACTCTTACAACAAATTGAGATAGAGTTAAATATAAGAATCACTTACTCTTTGGGTGACAGATGTCGTTTTCTTACCAATATAATTGTCGAGAAATGAACAGGCCCGACTCTTTATTGATATACCGATTTTAGAGCACTGCAAAAATAAATCACGACATTTCTTGTGATTTTCAATCACATCAACCTTCTTTCTTTCGGGATTCCTCTTTACTTTATCTCCATATTTTCTGCACAGATTCAATTTACAAAGCATTAAGAATGAACTACAAAGCATTGGCAATAAATTGATATCAAACACCTACCACTGCATCAACATTTGCTGGAAACTTGTCGTTAGGACTAAAGAGCATTGATATGATGCTGAATAACAATGCTTTCGACTGGAAAATTCACCATACTTTCAAATTCAACTAGAAAATGGTGTAATGTGTTTCAAGAAAACAAGAAGAAACAGTGGTCTGTAGCAGCATTTTACCAGTCCATATAAGGTAAGTTCATGCATATATAAAACATGTGAAGCAGTCAAAATAATCCAGTGCATATTATCAAAATTCCAATCTTTCATTCATCAGAAATTTCAAAATCTTATCTAATTTTAAAAACCCTAATCTTAACTAAAGTACGACAAATGACTCAAAGTTCTAAGTGTAAAAATATTCAGCAAACCCAAGCCAGATGATCCCTAGCAAGCTGTAGCAGAGTTTTGGAAAAGAACCTTCCTAGAATTATGCACAGATGAGAGTAATATGATATGATCAATTATTCCAATCCACGATCAATAGACAAACACAAAAACAGGCGGAAAAGAAGCAAGCTATTTATACCACAAGTGCATTATCTGTGAATATAAAAACATACTATATGGAGTGGAGAATTGATATACAATCCTTTCCATCTAGATACACTGTTCGAAGGTTGAAACATCTCATCAACAAAAATTTCATGTACTATAGAAAATTAGATTAATTCAAATAGCCAAACACTCAGAAGCACCACAATAATGAATCAAGTTAAAAAACCTGGACAATATAACCCCAAATTGATTCCCTAAAATGATCGAATATATGCATGAAATCAGAGAAATTTTAACAATTCGAAATTTCAAAAAAGACCCCCAAATCAATTCATTAGAGAAACCATTATCGATAACCAAATTAATTTTGAAAAAAACCCAAAATCATAGAATCAATAATTACTAGATGGATTTCAAAATCCTTGAAGATCGATTTAAAACAAAAACTCATAGTCTTGAATCTTCTTTCTTTGAATGCAATTATCACGCAATCAATCTTCTTTTATGAAAAAGAACTCAGAGTCTCTCACCGAGTCCCTTCAAAAACCTAACCAAAAACTGATCAAATTTCGAAGAATAATAGAATCGCTAAACGGTGGATGGATTTCATAAAAGAAATCACAATCGGAAATCAAACTAATATCGAAGAAAACCCTAGATCGTAGAATCCCTGATTAGCGAAATAGAGTAAGAAACAATACCTCTAGCATGTTGAGGAATCTGCGATTCCCTTAAGATGAAGAAGTTGACTCGTCTTTTAAATCTTCTTTTCGTTAGCGATTAATCTTATTTCCTCAGTATGTCTGGCTAGAGAGAGGCCTTGTCTGGTTCATGGTTTTTTTATGGTATGGTATGATTCTAACTTAAATTCACTTGTTGTTTGTTTGTATAGTTATTTTCATGGTATGGTTTTTTCATGGTTCATGGATTTGGTGGTTCTCCTTTAAATCAAACTAAATTTTAAAAAAACCATACCATGCCATACTATTTATCCAAACACGAAATTTTAAAAGAACCATACTGTATTATACCATACCGTACTGTACTTTAATGAACCATGGAGAACTATCATCCAAACAAGGCCTAAAAGAAAAAGGAGACTCTTCTCATTACATACCTGTCGTGCCAAGCCGACTCTTAACGGTACGATTAATTTTGAAATTTAGATTTGTGAGCATTGGATTGAATTTACATCTGACGGTGTACAATGATATATACTTACGTCACATCTTCTGCCTTTTATTATACCACAAACAAGGAGAAGGTGAGCAGTAAAAGCAAATGATAATTACAATTTAATCCACATATTTTTAGATTTTTTATTTATTTTTCATCATTCAGTAAATTGTACTTTTTATTATATTTTATTATTTTATAGTTGTTTAAGAGCAACATAACATTTACACTTTTTCTGTTACCTCATATGCCCAATTCAGTGTTAGCAATTCTGCAATGTAGTGGCCTAATTTGTTTTACAGAAGAAATATGAATTGGATTATAACAACATCTCTAATGGTTTATCTGTTTCACTATTTTAGATAACACAAAACCATAAATAGACATTGTATTAAAAGTTAACTCTCCAATAGATTTTCTATCCACTCTAGTCTATGTGATGTGTCATCATTAATTGTTATCATGTGTCACAAATAGACAATCAAATAAAATATTTGATAATTAATTTAACAATTTTCTAAAGATGAAAAATATTATTCAGTAAATTATTTAATCATTTTGTTATTAATTTATTTGAGAAAAAATACAATTCAAATTTAAATAAAATAATCTTTTATAATACTTTTTAAAATATATTGTTTATTTTACCACATCATCTATGTGGTAATCTATTTTACATGTCATCTAATCATAGAATGCACAAACTATTACAAATGCTTTAAGCAACTATAATTGTGATCTATGGTAAACAAGAATTAACTCAAGTGATCCCTCTACCTGTCGAATAAACTGTTACCTTAGCCAACAAATGAACAACTTGATTTGCAAACCTACTGGCAAACACAAGTTCCAAACTAGGACAAAAGCGCATAAGTTCCTTGTGTCACGGACTGAGATTTTCGACAATGCACCGTGCGGTACTAGCACTTGAATAACCAACGATAATGTGCTACCAAAGCCTAAACACAAGTCTAGACAATGGCTTAGACCCTAAATGTGCGGAAGCGAGTTAGAAATGCGGAAGCGTGGACAACGTAGGCAAGCTCACTTGGAAGAACTAGAACACTTTATTAATACTTCACAAAGTATTACAAAGCTTTACACACTCACACCAATGTAGTCAAAGGCGCGCCTTAGGCGCTAGGCGCACTGGGCGAGGAGGCTGGCGCCTCCTAGCCCTTTAGGCGATGCACGTGACAAAGGCGTGCGCCTTTGTATGTGAGGCGCTAGGCGCAAGGCGCATATAAGGCGCCAAAAGCGCATAATGGCAGTTAAGAAGTAGTTTTAGGGTTTTTTTATTTATATTTTCACCTCTTAAAACTCTACTGC
>CATIWQ010541390.1:0-29837 GCA_949673415.1 Euphorbia schlechtendalii | reverse complement strand
ATATTGTTGTAGCTAACTATATATGTTGTAGCTAACTATATTTGGAAGTGGTCTCACTTCTTTTTCTTTTCTTCTTTTCAAATACAAAAATGAAAGACTTACTAGATAAGTCAAGTATCATCAAGCATTTTTAGTAATTGTTTGAATCAAAATCGAATAAATAATATTGCAAAGGGAAAGATTAAAGTTGAGAGTAAAGTGTAATTAATTGATTGAAACATTATGGCTTTTATTATTATATACAGAATTTGGAGGAGTAAAATTGTACTTTATTAATATGTAATCTACCCAATTAAAAAATGTGATATTTTTAAGATATATAATCTAAAGCATAGATTATGTAGGGATCAAAAGTCCTAACTTCAATGTTCAATACGAGAGTGCTTAATTATATACATTTAGATTGTGAGTCTTTCATGTCTATCATTGCTGAGAGTTTTTTTTATAAGTTGCTGATAGTTTTTTAATGTTATTCATAATTTTTTTTATTTTCAAAACAACTAAAAGTATATGTTTAGTAGTTCAGACTTTTATAAAAACTGTTTAATGCTTGAAAACAACAGTTGGTAAATAACCCCTGTTTATATATACAAACGCTTTAAACATAATAAACAAATAGTTTTAAACTAATTTTTTTAGTAAACTTATGGCATTCAACGCACCATCTATGACTATTGTATTGTGTATTTGAGTCAATACTCAAATCATAGTCTGGTAGGATTAATTAGATGGTTGAATATAAACATAATATAAGTTAAATTGCTTTATATGTTGAAAATCAACTAATTTGACCGAAATTTAAAATAAGTTTCTTTTTTCCATAGAAAATTATTTTTTTATGGATTACAGGTTCAACACCTAAGAGACCTCATGGGTTTATATCATGGTATAGGGCAGAGTTTTTTTTTTAATTTTATTTTTATTCATAGGTTTGCATGTATATGGTTTTTCCGGCCAAATGCATCACCAACTCTTTCAATTTGTCATTTTACATCTATTGACCCCAAACTTTGAAAATGACGTCGTAGCCCCTTCAAATTGGCAAAAGTAATTTTCCCCATGAATGCCATGTGCCAGCTTTCGATGAAAGAGAGAAAAATTAGAAAATGACATTTGAAAAGTCAAACTAACTAGAAGCTGACACATGACATTCATGAGGTAAATTGGTACATTTTTACCAAGTTGAGGGAGTTATGAGGATCTTTTCAAAGTTCATGAGTGCAATAGGTGAAATGAAACAAGTTGAAGGAGCTGGTGATGCATTTAATTTTTTCATGATTGATTTAACCTCTGAATAGGTCGGAGGTTCAGACTGGAATTCTTCAAGAGTTTTTTGAGCTACCTTTACTTAATGCTTGCAAATGCATATTTAAATTGAATATACATATTTTTTTTGAAAAACAAATTGAATATACATATACTTTTCGACCGATTGGAAGTAATTAAATACAATTATCAGCTAATCAATGAATCATCTATTTACAGCAAAGGAAGATGGATTCATGCAAGTGGAATTAGGCAGCAACAAAACCAGCCTTTTCAACAACTATCTGCAAACCAATATCAGGTTATTTATGTTAATTGACTTCAAAACTTCTCTTTTGTTTTTATAAACAATCAATTGAATCCGAAACAAAGTGTATCGAATTTATTCAGCCAGTTCAGAAATTAGTCCATAATAACACAATCGATTTATAATTGAATAAATTTCGGAAAAAATCGTAAAATACATCTTTATGCATATTATGAAAATTAAAAAAATATAAACCAAGAATATATTTTAATCAATCTATATTTATATTTTGCAGGAAAGCGAATTAACTCCAAGTTTGGAGTTCTCTTTAGGAAGAACAGATTGGCAAAGCACACAACATAACTGAATTGCCAATCCACCATCTAGTTTATTCACCCATATTAATTTTCTTTTGAAAAGAAATTCCACATATATATAAATATATAATTGCTTTAAGAGTGAAAAGGGTGAAATATTTAATGTGTAACTATTAAAGTAAATTTTAAAAAAGATATGTAAATATCATATTTTGTCATTCTAATGAAAGCTTTGTTTTTTCTGTTCATGGATATTAACTGAGGCGATGTTAATATTTTACATAATCACGTACACATTGTAATGAATGATTAAACAGAAAATGGGAAAATAATAATCGTTGTTAATCCCTTTATAATTTATAAGAAATAGGCTTAATAAAAATAAAATGTGACATGTGGGTTGTGGGTTGTGACTTTGATTGACGAGTAAGTTAGTGCATGTCCAAAATGGTTCACCGTTCTGGAGAATTCTCCAAATGGGAAATGATCAAATCCAACCATTCTACATATAGTATATCCTTAAAATGAGATTTTCTATATATGGGGAATCCCAAAATGGGGAATGATTAATATATTAATATATTTTTTTATTTTGATTTATTTTAATGTGTTTGATATTTTTTTGGATATTGGGAATGGATTTGATATAAAGAAATTAATATAATAGTAATAAAATATTATTACTTTATTGAAATCTGAAATGAGGAATGGAAAATTGGGAAGATGGTTGAAGCAAAAACACTGTAGATCCTACAAAATAAGATTTGGGGAATGGAATATGGAAAAATGATTGGACTTGCTCTTACAGATTTTTAAAAGGAAACTCTGGCAAGAAAGCGCACTTTTCCGTAAATTCATTTTCTTAGCAAGAAAGCGCACTTTTCCGGGTGGCTCGTGTGATGTAATTGTCCATCCTAGTCTTTTGATTGCTTGTAATTAACGCTTGACTCTCCTTGGGAGTCTTCTTTTTAATAAAAGTGAGGTTGGTATTTTGTAGGCAAGCGATCGTATCAACCTAGTTGGGACAATCGCTCCGAAATTTTCACCTATCCCAAACTTTTATCAATGGAGGAACACATCGGTTCTCCAGAGATTTTTCAAAAAAAAATAATTTTAACTATGTGACCGAGTCCCAAACAAAATTAAATCAACCTACATATTTGTAAAAATTAAAAAAAACCAACTGATTGGTTTCATTAGTCAAACTGTTAGAGGTGCTGTTTTATGTGCTAAATAATGATATTCTTTGTCTCAATTACCACGTGTCAAATATAATAATATATTAGTATTATTTTTGATAAAATGATAACTTTATCTATTTATAAACACCGAGTGAAAATTAAACAAAACTTAATAAAGTAAATTAAAGGCTTAATCCATCTGCACCTCCTTGAACTTGTCTGAAAAGAGCTGTTATCACCCTGAATTTTGAAATGTGACAGATAGTTCCCTGTACTTATCTAAAACGCGTTACTTTACCCCCTCGTAAAAATATTTGGTTTTAAGAACAAGAAGATGAAAATGACCGGCCAAGAATCGATACAATATTATGATTAATTGAAGAAAATATTAAGAATAAAGATGAAGTTTTGAAGAAGACAATAGAGATTTTGAATTGTAAGAATTAGAATGTTATGGATTTTGTTATTCATTTTTTATTTCACACAACATACTTCACGTGCGTGTATTTTGATCGTCACCCACGTAGCAAGTCAGGTCAGCATAAGGGGGTAAAATGACACGTTTTAGACAAGTATTGGGGGCTATCTGGCACATCTCAAAGTTCAGGGTGGTAACAACCCTTTTTGAACAAGTTAAGGACGGTGTTGATACGTTAAACCTAAATTAAATAACAAAATCTTACTGCATGACATGCATGAAAAAGGTCGTTGCACGAGCAAAAGAAAGACATAGAACGATACAACATAATAACAACTATGCATCATAATTTGTTAAGCTTTTCTCATGTTACCGGAAATCTATAATCATACAAACTTTAATATTAGTTTTGACTTGAACTTAATAATAAATTTATCAAAGTGTTATGAAATCTCAACAAGTCTTGTTAGATGCATATTGAATATTTCATTCAAAAAAAGATCAAAACAGAATAAACAGGTACGGATAAGAAGAGCAACTTTCAAACTCTCAAAACAATACCACAAAGAGGAGCGGTTAGAGTTTATTCAAAACAAAAAATAGTAATATACATTGAAACTGATATATACCGACCAACCAAAAGCTAGATTAGGGTCACCTCTATATTTTTGAATTGAAGAGAGGGTTACCTCTGTATGAAAAAAAATACTAAGGGCTTAATTTATTTTTATTCACCCATAAGATTTCAATGGGTAATTAATATTCAATAGAAAGACATTGTTTTTTATAGGCAAACCGAATTCCAAAAGAATTAGTCAAAGATGTAATCTTATTCATTACATTGTAAAAATGTCAAAGCATCAGTTAGTAAGACAGCCGTATCTACAAAAAGTCCAATATACTGTAGATTCAATTTTAGTTTTGCCAGGATATCCCAGTTATCAGTGATTTGAGCTTTATTGCTCCTTGTGTATATTTTAAGGTGTGTTAAATCATTTAATTGTTCACATAGTATAAGATCTCGGTAATGATATATGTGAGTGTTGGAAATTTTGGTGTGTCCTAGTTCGTAGCATTGTCCTTACATTATGCATAATGTTTTGTACATAATTATAGTGTCACGTTATAAAAGTGATAATTTACTGCATTTATATCTTGTACTATAATATGAGTAAAGAATCAATTGATTAATAATCATAAGTATCTCAAATCTGTTTTAATAATGAGAATGAATAAAACGAATAACTTGTATATTAGATGATCTATAGTAATGTAGATGTTATGTTGCTTGGTAAAGTGGATCATTAACATAGGCACATGTTGAGAACATGAGATTGGAACAATCCACACAACAAAGTCACATGGTTGTATGTCATAAACATTTTGCTGAGTATGTCTCAACCGTCTTCGGTCTTGATCATTACTGATGTTAAATTGGGTATAATGTAGTATATTGATAATGGATCCTTAAATATTGGATTACAAGTACGAATATGCTCGATATATTTCATCACCACATTATTAGTAGTATTGAAGTGATAGAGTTGTCATTCAATTTAATAAATCGAAATGAATCACCGATCACTTGATGAATAAAAATGATAAATATGTTCTATAAGTCGTCAGTTATTTTATCATTTTATTTTAGATCAAGAAATACGATGAACTGCATAAGAGCATCATCATGCTTCTTGTTCATCATATTGATGTAAGCTAGAAAAGGACATTCATAGATAAATACTAAGTTCAGTATCTTTAAAAGATGGTTGTACTCTGTTCCAATTTGGGTTATAATGGTTTGCTAAAATCTGCTTATAATATATGAGTAAATCTCATTGCCAACATATGGACAAGTAAAAAAATCGTACACTTAAAATTACTAATATGAGAATCCTAGTACATACAAGTTACAAAACTATGTAAAGAATTGATTATTAATTAATTGATATATTAAGTCAATGTAATTGAATAATCGTGAAACACCATTAAAATAATTTGATTAATAGTGTGATTCTGTAATTTATATTATTCAAGTTAAACTAAGTTCATATTTAATTAGATTATATATGATATCTATTCAATTGATAATTGATTAAATTTATGCGTTGAATAAATTAATATAATTTAATTTTAGTCTATAATAATTGTATAAAAGAATATTTAATTGACTACTTTAATTAATCAAGTTAATTTTCGATATGATATTTAATTCGATTAAATTGTATTGTTTTTATTTTACTTGTAGACTAAATTGTGAATTTATAAATGATACCAATTAGAAATTGTTTAAGAAATTAAATTTGATAATTTAATTGTTAAATTAAGTTTATAATGGGTAAAATTTATAATAAAATAAAATCTAACCTAATTTGATATATATTAAAAAAATAATAAAACAAATATAAACCTAATTTTCTGAAATGAAAAGCGTATACCAAATTGATTTTGCTCAGCCACTCTTCGAAATTTAACACGTTGGGCATCTTTGGTGAATGAGTTTTTGGGTTCCGTTATGTTCTTCGTTCATACAATCAACTCCAATTCTTATTTGAGAGGAGTTTGTGCATGTAAGATTGGAAATCTTCCACTTGCGAGTTTTTTTTGCATTTGTCTTTTAAAGAGACCATCAATTTTTTTTATATGATGTATAAATTGGTTTTAAAACTATATCAATGGTTATTGAAAAAGACCTATTTGAATTTGAGAAAAATTTTAACCGGTAATTTCATCGACACAGTTATGTTTTCGATGACAATTCCCTTCAGTTGCACCACCCGTTGATATTGGTCACGCTCTAAATGGATTTGGCCATCCGAAGGTGTGTTGGATATTCCAAATTACTAGTGATTTGAGCATTGTTACTTCTTATATATGTGTGACAAGTCTCATCTGAAATATTTTTTGAGTTGAGTTAGATTATTCAACAATTTGTACCTATGTGTAACTTTTAAAACACCTTCATACATAAAAACAAAAATAGTACTAAGTACTAAAATTGTGGGGTTAGTGTAGAGTTAGGATCATCAAGTTTGAATATATGATATAATTGAAAATAAATTATATATTCATTGGCCTTGGGTGATTGTAGACTCCAGCGGATGAGGCTCTCCAAATGCATTTGTTTTATTCACTAAATTAAATAATATTGACCAATATCTTAATCTAATGATTACTATTAAATTTACTATCCGTACAAATTTGAAGTTCTAGTTAATTTTTTTTTGAAAAGAAGATGATTGAAAATGTCAGTGATAATACATCTTAAACAAATAAAACTCAAAAGCGAAGTAAATTGATGTCAAGGATTGTACGTTAATACAAGTATATAAATTGTGTGTTATATTAGTTAAACTCCAACATTTGTGTTCTCTCAAAGTCCACAAATTCCCTCCTCTTGTTCAGTTAATTATTTAGTTTGTTTGTATGAAATTATTAGATAAACACATAATTAGCAGCAAACGAAAATGAATAAATTCTCATAACTCATAATAATATAATATAATATACTGTACTTTTTTGTTTCAAAATTGGATATCGAGCCCACAAAGATAGTATGTGGGTGGGTGAAAAGACTGGAACAGGTCATTCAAAGATGATGATATGAGTGGCAAAAGGGAAAGCATCAATAATATAAAACTGAAACTGCGGACAAACACTAAATCATAATTACAAGCAAACTAATCACTTTAAAACCAAATTAAGAGTACTAATCAAAACCAAACATCCAAATTATAGGAGTGGACTGTGGAGTGAAAGAGAAGAAAGAAAGCATAGGGAAGAGGCGAAGAAGGTAACAGTAAATAATAATAGTAAAAATAAGGAGTGACAGACAAGTGAGGTATGTAACTGACACAATGCTGTGAAATTGAAATGTCCAATCCGCTTTTTCTTTCATTTTTAAAATAACCGAAGAAAAGACAGCAGAGCAGAACATAGTATGGTAAGGTGAGGACCCCCACACCGAAACAAAACCCACCTCCATATTTCTTCTTTATTTAATGTAAATAGCGCGCGAGTATCGGGGGGGGGACTGATAGCTTGCAGTAAGTGTGTGGGTCTGCTCTGCTCTATTCTGGTCTTTGTTACTAACTTATTTCTTCTTCTGTCTCTCTCTTTCTTTTTTTATTGCAATTCAAATGGAGTTGTTAATGGGTGATGAACAAGAAGAAGTAATTTATGTTTGTGTTTTCGAGTGTGTGTGTGTTGTAGTGCACACGTGCTTTTCTCTGCATTTAGTCATCATCAAAGAGTCAGCAGAGTAAGCAAAAGGAAAGACACTTTCTTTTTACTACCACTGTTTACCGTTGAATTTTTCTTCCTTTTATTCTTCCCTATTTCCCAATACTCTCCCGCTGCCTCTTTCTCTCTCTGTTTTCTTCATGTATTCCAATTTCCAATAATACAGGTCGGACTACTCTGTCTAAAGTAACAGTGCTTGAATAGTAGTATGTTTTTTTTCATAAATGATCAGCACACAAGTAAATGATTTGTTTTATAGGCTAGACATCACTTCTAATCAAAATTCTAAGATCATGGGTTAATGGGTCCTTCTCAGTTGTATATCATTTACTTAACTCATTAAGTTCCTATGTGGGATACTCAACTCACACTTACCCCAACAATTTTTCCCGCAAATGTGAGTTATCACCACATTCGGGTTAAGACCATGCTCCCCCTTTAGCATAACCCTGTTTAAATAAACCACATCGGCTCTGATACCACTTGCCAGGATCCGGGAGAAATAATGAGCACACAAGTAAATGATATACTTCATGAACTATACACCACTTCTAACCCAAAACTTTAAGGTGATGGGTTAATGAACCTTTCTCAATTATATATCATTTACTTAACTCATTAAGTTTCCATGTGAGATACTCAACTCACACTTACCTCAACAATTCTTGAAATGTTTAATCTAAAAGAAAAATTATAAAAAATAACATATTTTATATTGTGTAACTTGTATTCGTTTTCTCTTCAATGTTACATGTCGGATTTTGATTGATTTGACGTTTAAATATATCATTTTTATGATCTTTAGTCTTCACATCTGACTTTCAAGGGAAACTCGAGGCAATTTTACCATGTTTTGGTGATTAATTATAACTTTTATAATTCAGGAAGGAATCGGAGAAAAGTTCCAGTTTCTTGCATTGGTGCATTTAACTTAAATCTTTTAAAAATACACAATAACTTAAATCATCAAATGAGTAGATAAGAAATATAAGAAAAATATATTTATAATAATAACTCACGGGCTTACATTTTGTTATCGCATACTTAACGAGAGATTTACAACCATAAGAAATCAAATGTAATTCATGACACTAACCAACTATATCAATCCATAGTGATCTTGTCCTAAAGATCGGATAAATTTGGATATTGAAATGAAAGGTTAGCATGTACCGATAAAATTATCAATTTTACATGCTAGTGTATTCAAAGATGATGTTATAAAAGATCATGTAGTGGAAGCTCAATAAAAATTTAATTGTAAATAATTTCGGACAAAAAAACTTTAAAAATGCTAAAATAAAAGGCTAAAAAAGTTTTGCTCCGAAATCTGAGTAGGATCCAACAAAGGTAGGTCGAGTTCGAGTTTTTTTTTATTGAAAGGTGAGGAAAGGAAACTATAGAAACGAGAATCCCAACTAAGTTGGCATACTAATATATATATATATATATATATTGTTTTAAGTATTCATTAATATATTAAAATTAGAAATTTAATTAAAAGTCTGCATATGTTTTGAAAACAAATTATTCAAAGCTCATATTTAAAACATACAATCTAAATATTTTTGACCAAGTCCGCTTTTTATAGCATGAATTCATCAACAGTTAAAAACGCCATATCCCAAAATTCAGACAATATTTTGAAAATTCAGTTTATACAGGCTTTTATTAGTAAAAAAGGAAATTATTATAAATATGGAGTATATTTGAATAATACATTAATATTAAACAAATCCAACAAAATTCAGAGAAATAAAATTTCACCGTATTGGAAGATAGAATTAAACGATTGAAATAGCTATTTTGTTGTAGCATGTATCTTTACAAGTTTCATCTCAAGTTATCGTAGATCCACAAATTATAAAATTCCAACGTGATCCATAACACCAACCTGTTTTGCAAATCAAGGGCAAATTTGCTTACATGAGATAGATTAGGGTACTTAAATTGAAAGATCGGTAAGCATCTTTGATTGAAAATAGATAGAACCCAACCTAATGATAAAACTATCAAAATTGTGTTGTGTAAAAACGAATCCATAATTGAGAAAAACGACGCATGATGGAAACTTAAAAAATAAAGGACTATTTCACACAAAACTCAAATCACAAAAGAGAATATCAAACTAAAACGAACTGATATGAGAAAAGGAAATAGAACGTTCAAAAGAATCTTCCTTGAAGCTAAATATCTGATTGTTTTTCTTATAAATAAACAAGCTATATACGCTGATTCTATAATTGTTTGTGATTGCAAATATTTTTGCAATCCTTTCAGATTTTGTTTATTAGTTTTTCTATATTAACTTGATAGTAGTTCATATGATACTAATTCAAGGATGAACTGTATTATTTTCCTGATTTAATTGTTGGTATATTACTATAAATTTGTATTTTACATAACATAATATTTTTCTGATAATTCAAAATTTTTTTGTTAATTTTTTATTCTTAAGAAGGTTACGTGGGTCGGTCTCTAGTTACTTGAGAAATTTATAGGTATGTTCGACGGACCGGTTGGGTCGGCCTTGATCGGGTTTTTTATAAAAACCATCAACCCAAGATTGATCCAACACATACTTTAAAACTCCGGGCTCAACCTAGGTTTACGTGGACATTATCAAGCTCGGCTGACGACCTATAATTTTTTCCCGTTATATACCAAAGGAAAATATTTTATATAAGAGCGTCTAGATCCTTCGTTTAGTTACATTCTTTATTGAATTCTTTAATATTATTATGAATTATTTATTTAGTATAAAAGTTCTGATGGTTAAATATTAAAATCGAAAATCATTATTATTAAACATTATAATATATAAATGTATTATTAAAAAATTATTCGTCAGACTAAGCATAGATTCAGATCGGACTTTTGAAAAAAAATGAAAGTTCAAGCTTGGCTCAAATAAAAAGGCTCTGATCGGACTAGACTGGTAACCGGAACAATGAACAACTATAGTTACTTGTGATTTTTTCCTGTTGTTAAATGGCCAAACTCACAAATTGAACACCAAATTAGATTGAAATCAATTTTAATGGAAATGACTTAATAATTAATAATTAAATATGGTTGGTATCCAACATAGTTGGCTCAATTGCGTGGCAGCATTTAATTGCAAGTTTCAAGCCATGTGGATCAATCTGAATGGAATGACCAACTGTATTATTCAGTGCCCGTTTTAGCTGTTTTGCTATTGCATATTTTATTGTTAATAATAATTTATACATCTAAAATAAAATACTAAAAAGCAATCACAATCAAATATTTTGAACCGTGGATTCGCATCGAGTTGAATTGGCTAAAACGGTGGAGTTGTGAAACGCGAGCTTGATTATGCTTCATCCATTAATCTTGCACATCAACTGGATAATGTTCATTGCTTTGTTTTAAGCGTTACACTCACACACAAAGTTGTTTTTTTTTTATTGAAAATTCACATGAATTCTAGTTGAATTTAATCGACAAAATATAAGCATTAATAAAACGAATTTTGTGAACTACTTCTTGACAACTTTTTTTCCACCCACGGAGAACTTGCCCTCATTAGAGTATTACCTGTTTGCAATTATCATTTTGTCGGAGAACTGAAAAGCGATCTCCAAATAAATTGTATATATTATTTTTTTGTAATTAAATTCCTTTATCATATTATTTTGACAAAAAACTAGTAACTTATTTTTTTGCTCTTGTTTATCAAGTGACATGACATCAACAATTAATATTTACAAAAAAAAGTACATTATGGTAAAATCTTATAAAATTATGATGACGAAGCGGAATCTTCTAAGATTACAATGAGAGCAGAATCTTGCAAAACTACGGGAAGTGTAATCTTTTAAAAATTATCCGAGGTGAGATTTTCTAAATTATGATTTTGATGTAAGTTAAATTTGTTTTGTGACTTGATGAGCGAAATGACTTTGAAGTTGTGAATGATTTAACGATTTTTGCTGAGATTTTTTGTGTATTTTCACAAATGTATATCCAACGATTTTTTATTTTAGGGGGGTTTGTTGGAACTTATTAAGACTTCATTTACTTGTAATTTGTAATAAATTTAACTTGTTCTAGAATATTCTAATAAATAGTGATTAGGTTGTAACTTTTCATTTAAATTGAACTAAATAAAATAGTTTGTTATCATATTTTCCTAATCTCCAAAATATTTTTTACTTTCTCCAACATTAAAAAAATAATAGAATTCCTCGCAAAAAATTATAGAAATCGAATATACGATCCTGCACTTTTTATATAATGCGGTGGAATATGTTTTGCATGATCGTTAAAAAAGGTACACATTCACATTATTTATAAACTATCAGTATTCTTGAACTGCTAGTTTATTTAATTGCCAACTATCAATTTTGTATTTAAATTTTAATTCTTTTTAGTTTTATATTTTTATTATATTAACAAACCTGCTAGGAAATTACATTTCATTGTAAATTTGTAATAAACTGCTTTATTAAATAGTTTTAGATAGATTGCTGTGAGAATTGACAACGTGATGTTTTTAAATTCTTACATCACTTAATTAATTAACAGAACACCACGGAAGGTCTACAATACACTCGTATCGAGAATTAATATAGGTTGTCAGGTATTTAGTAGGTCTTCCATCCATCGAATTCTAATGAAATTTTTAAATATGACAAGACGATAATTGATTAAAATATAATAAATGTTTAATTGTTGGACGAGTGTAAAATATGAAATTCCGAAACTCCCATATAATTTACACATATTATTCTTAATGTCTAAAACGGAAAATATAAAGTGATAGTGTGATAAATTCATGCTATGAACGTCGATTAGGTACGTGACAAATGCCATGGTATTGTTTTAATTTGGAGGCCACTAATATACAGTAATTAGATTAAAATCAATTGTTTTGATTATCTGTGTTATTTTTAGTGCTGATCATTTTCACATTAATCTAATATTCTTCGCTTTATTTTTTTTACCAATTGACACGTGTTTAAAATAATTAGAAACACAAAATAATTTAACAGTTTGTTTAAAATTGACAACAAGTTTGTTTTCCCAATAACTAAATTTCTATGGCCAATAATTTAACAGCCTCCCTTTTTCTTCTATATTATATATTGCCAATAATGGAAACCAATATGTTAAGGGCATATTCACAGAGAAAAGAATTTTTAGAATAAAAGCTAACACCACTGACCATTTTATACAAAATTTACATTGCTTTTTTTTGTATTATTTAGCAGTTTCTGCAACGAAAAAATTTCAAGATATTTTTGTTTTTATACTTGAAATTTAATGCAGAATTTTTTATAGGGACAATTTTTTTCCAACGTATAACTTATTGTTTTTTAAAAAACACTTAAAACTAGATATACGTTAGTTAGTTAGTTGAACTAAATTTATTTTAATGTAAACTATGCAATGCTTGAATTATACATAATTAGGTCCTGTTCTTTTCGATTTCTAAAACTGAACTAAATTGAAATGAATTGAACTAAAATTGATTGAATTAAAGTGAAATAAACTTAATCCAATGTATAATTTAGGTTATGTTCTTTTCAACTTCTATAAACTAAACTAAATTGAAATGAATTGAATTAAAATGGATTGAATTAAACTGAATTGAATTGAGTTGAACTAAATTGAAGTAAACTTAATCCTATGTATATTTATAACTATGTATAATTGAACTAAAGTTAAATGAAATGAACTGAATGCATTATAGGATGAAATGAACTGAATGCATATATTTATTTGGAATATATCACTAACTGAATGTATTATAGGAATATATCGCATCAGGATGAAGTAAATTACCACTAACTTAATGTATTATATATTGAAAACGTCTTTAAATTATCATCTATATGAAAAAAACAATCTTAACAAAAAAAAAAAAATTGAATTTACATAATAACATATAATATAAATAATTAATCAGTATGACCAAATAATTTATTGAATTTCCTAGAAAACTAATGAAAGCAAATGATTACTGGATGATTAGGCGTAGTTTAATATCCATTTTAACATTTCAAATGAATATATTTGATGCTTATTAGTTTACCGCGTGTTTTATAATGAATGCTACTCGATTTTTATAGTTACAGGGCATTATAGTTTTTATTGTTATGTGTAATACTTTTTAGCAGACACATGTCTTTTAGTTTTGCATCTTATTAAAGAATGTTTATTGTAAAAATACTGAAAAATGTAGTCTATTAAAGCATCATATCAAATTAGAGGCAATAACAACTCTAATTAAAGATATATTAATATAATACAATAACAACTCTGATAAAAGGTGAATAAATATGTAATAAGTCTCATCATATGTTGAAGAATCAACTACTCTAACTAATAAATGCACAATATGATTCACAAACACAGTTCAAAACTACTATAAACATAAAACCGAAGTTAAAACACCGGACGACAACACACCACACATAACAAACATACTAAACTCTTGCTATAACATGTTTGGGCAAGACTTATTAAAAAAATGAAATAAATGTCGACCTATATTTTCTTATTCTCAACAAATATTTTTGATCCATAATAATAAGTGCTCCTGCTATACCATTGTTGCAGACCTATAACGATTATGCTTGAAGAAGATAAATTTGGGTGTCTACTATGAAGATCAATAATTATCTAATATAAAAGCGGATGAAGTCTAACCTAATGATAAACATATCAAGATTGTGATGAGCAGCATCAGATTTATGATTCAAGAAGTCAATCTTGTCGTGGAAATTAAAAAAAGTAAGAATTGCAGATTATTGAAAATTAAAGAAAGAGATTACAAAACCTTAATTAAGCAAGGTGCAAAAAGAAAGACAAAAATTTCTTCTTCTTCTTCAACGAAAGACTGAGAAAAAATTTGTGAAGCGGCTAAGAGAGAAAGGATGTTGCTAGAGTTCTAAAAAATTTAGAAAAGAAATAGGTTATACTATCTTATTTTACTAAGAGAATGTATTTTTAATACAAAATATTAAAAGGGAAAATAAAACTAATACTCATAAATACTAATATCAATATTATTTCTTACCGAAAAAAATGTCTAACATCCTAAATAAATAAAATAGGAAACATTATATCAAAAGAGCCTTGTTAAATCAGAATATCTATACTGATATATTCCAAATAAAATTGTCCACTGATTTCCATAATAGAATGACTTCGAATTAAGTTTTACATCTCACTGATTTGCAATTGGCATCAAACATGCTATCGTACTCATATGACCTCGTAAAAGAAAGAGCTCAAACTAAACAACAAGCAATCTCGTTTCTACGCAAACATCATTATTTTCAATTTTGCTCTTCTCTTTTAACATCTATCAAAGAATAATATTATTTTCTCCGGTTCCTAATATTTATCATTTTAGATTTTTCACGAAAACCGATAATATATTTAATATACTATAAAATAACTATTTTATCCCTTTTACTTTATAACAAAATTCGTTCTTTTTTAAAAACCAACTTATAAATTAATCTACACTTAATCTCTTTTCTAATTAATGCAAGGATATATTAGGAAAATCTTGTTAAAAAATACTTTGATATTTTAAAATGACAAATATTAGAAACTAAAATAAAAAGTCTAAAACGACAAATATTAGGAACCGGAGGGAGTATTTAATAGTCACTATTAACACCTAAACCCTAAACAATTATATTTGAAATTAAAAACTTAAACACAGTCTTAAATTTGAGTTTTGTAAATCAAAACAGTCTGACATGATGCATTTTGTTTGATAAAAAGCATTATTTCCCCAACAATCTTACCCACTCCATTTTCTCTTATCCATTCTTTATTATTTGAATATAAAATTTAGTTTCGAGAATGAATAAAATGTGTTTTCTTCTTTCTAATTTTTTATGTGTTTGTTATGGTATTTTACAGCTTCCATGTCTTTAGTTTCCATTATGAATATTTTGCATTTAATGTTTTTATTATGATTTCGTTACACAAGCATCTTCCTTAACTGTGGATTTATTGTTATAAAACAAGACTTTCATAGTTACGTAAAAAGATATGTCAAAGATACAAATTTAACTTTTTTAATTTTAGATATCTAAATCTATCCATTTATACAATGTCATACTACAACACTAGTTATCAATAGACTTTCCCAATATTTTGAATTTTTTTTTTCTACTTGATTCTGCTAGAAGATTTCATTTTAGATAGATGGTGTTTGCATATATATGAAAAGTTTACTTTATACTTCCTCCCTTTTTAAATAATTATCATTTTAAAGTTGTTCCTAATACCAATGTCACATTAATTGGGATGATAAAAATACCTATTTACCTTTATAATTTTTATTCATTTGAAAGTTAATTGGATACTTTATTCTTTTTATCGTTTTCAATATAAATTAAAGGATAAAATAGATAAAATGTATATTGAAATTCTAAAATAATATTTATTTAAATAAATTTCAAATAACTTAGAAAGGTAATTATTAAAAAAAGAAAGGTAGTAATTAATGTTTCTGGAATTAAAGAGAAGAAAATTAGCATTGTAATTTGTAATAAATACTGTAGGGTAAACCATGGAGAGAGAGAGAAATAAATGAAAAAAAAAAAAATTAACAATCAATCCATCCAAGTAGCCTTATCTCTTGTGCTTGAATTGCTTTTATAATTTTCAAATAATTCTTTTTCTATCAACAAAGAAAGTCTTGTCACCCACCCAAGCAACTCTCCCTTCTGCATAATTTCCCTTTCCTATCTCTAAACTCCTCTCCTTCTCCTCCCCTCTTTTACTTCACCATGTGAGATCCTTCCTCCATGATCTTTTGCTCTTCTTTTCCTATATCTGTTGTCCCAATATGTCAAATTCTAGGTGCAATTTCACTTCAATCCTCCTTGTCACACTTTTGCCTATTCCAACACCCAATTTTAAAACCTCTTTATTCTTAAACCAAAACTAAAAAATCAAATCAAATCCATTGAGTTATTTTTTGGGGTTTTGATGAGTCAAAATAAGGTGAAACTTTGTTAGGGTTTCTGCTCATAGTTTTAGGGTTTTGGGATTTGGTCGATTTAGTTATAAGAGATGGAGGATTACAGTCAAATGAATGGGAACACAACACCAAAGGGGAATTTTTTGTACACGCCATCATCAGTTCTTGCTGCACCTCCTAATTCATCTCCTTATGGAAGAACAACTGCTAATAATCAGCAGATGGGTTTAAGCCCTTTTCATCTCAATCAGTCTTCTGATTGTTTCCAATCTGATCAAACTCATCCTATTGTCAAAACTGAAGCTTCCACTTCTCAACTTGTTCATAAATTTCACTACCCTTTTAATCAACAACAACAACATGGGAATAACGAAAGCTCCAACGAAGTTGAAGCTATCAAAGCCAAAATTGTAGCTCATCCTCAGTACTCAAACCTCTTAGAAGCCTACATGGATTGCCAAAAGGTTATCCGTTCATGTTATTTTGTTTTTAATCTAATTAATTAGTTCAAGCGTTTATGTCATGGAATCATTTGATGTAAAGATTTTAAGCTTATAGGTGAAACCCAATTTTAGGTCTTATATTATTACTTACATTTCGATGTTTTTATATGCAGGTGGGAGCTCCGTCTGAAATAGTAGCGAGGCTAGCAGCTGCTAAGCAGGAATTTGAATCGAAGCAACGATCTTCAGTCAATTCTAGAGAAAACGCAAAAGACCCGGAGTTAGATCAGTTCATGGTGATGATATAAATGAGAATTTTTCTGCGTATGCGTTAATTTTATCCTAATTAGTAAAGGTATACGGTTTGATAAATGTACAGGAGGCGTACTGTGACATGTTGATGAAATACCGGGAAGAACTTGCAAGACCTATTCAAGAAGCCATGGATTTCATGCGAAGAATCGAAACTCAACTTAATATGATCTGCAATGCTCCCCTGCGGATCTTCAATTCTGGTACTTCTTTTATATGAACCAAATAGATTTTTTGGAGATGATTTTTTTCGCCATAGTTTTCAACTTTATTTTTTTTTTCACTTAAATTTTGCCTGAGCTGTAACCGTGTTGATTTTTTATCTTAATTTCTTCTGAAACAAATTACTGATTGGAAAGGGGAAATTGAGTATTTAATCTTTAAGGAAATATAATCTTGCCTTCTTTAGTATGCCAAGGAAGTAAGTTACAGAAAAATCCAAGTAAGTTGTGATTTTTGCAGAGATGTTTTTTTATAAAAAAAATGAATTGACAAGTACAGTGCAAAAACTGGTAGTCAGTTGAATTGTCCAGTACTGAATACCTGCAGTTTAACATTTTACTTTGACCGCATTACGCGTTCCAATAATTGGGAGATTAATTTGGATTGGCTTACAAAACCCTAATCACGGTCCTTAATTGTATTACTCCGTATTAATGTACTGCTTTAAAACGTACTTAAATGGCCTATACAATAATTAGATTACACGTTCAGATAGGGGAATATAATGGGACAAAATCATAGTTTTTAGGGTTATTTTGTTGCTAAAATCAAGGTGCTGTATTTTACTGTATGGAATAAATCTTGATTCTGTTGCAAAGTCTCTAAGAGGGATGTACTCTACTTTACTCTTATATATACACATACATACCTTGAGATATGTAGTATGAAGTTATCATTATTGTCTTTACTTGAACCAATTGTAATTTTTAATTTGAATATTAATTGTGATTAGTGGATAAAAAAACCGAATAACCTAGGATGCTGTTCGAATCAGTGCTACCCCATGTAGCCTGTACGGCTTTGTCAGATATTTATTTAAGTTTACTACTTTATGCATTTTTGTTTTCTACATCATATTTTATTGTGGTTTAATCTCTCCACATTTTCCTTTCGTTTTTGCCTTGATTTCTTCACCAATATGGGAACCAGTGAATCTGGTAATTGATTTGCTTTTATTTATTTTTTTTCTAAAAAATGTATTTTCAATGTGTTTTTTTGGGCTAACTTGATGTTAATGAGCTTGTTGGGGGACCGAGAACGTCAATTGAAGGTACATGTTCATTTGGGGTACTAATTGTGAGTTTGAATTGCATATACTGCTTCCTAATTCCTCAACATTTCCATTATTTATTTGTTCCTCTTGCATTATATTTTATCATGTTTTTCATTAATCTAGGATTTGGTTAAGTACGATGATTTTGTGTTTTTGGTTATTTGGTTTAACTATAGGTTCTAATAAGGGTCAAACGAGGTTTGCAATTAGTTCTGCATTTCGATAGGGTTCTCTCTTGTAATTTGTTGTTTTTTTACTTTTGTTCTTGTACTGGATAATTGAATATTAGTTGTCATATGACGATGTGGTAAATTTCTGTAAATTAAGCAACGTTCAGTGCAAATTTTACAGGAGAACAATAAAAAGGAAAGACCCTTGATTTATTGCGGAATGTAGCTTGCCAATGATTTTTTTATTTATTGTTTTTTAGTTTGATTTGATAAATTGCTTCTAGATTCATCATTTTGCATCCACTTTAATCAAATTTTGAGGCTAGTTTAAGCCGTTAGATGCCTTAAGACATGAGATTCATGTTAAGTCGATCCGCAAGACAAATTGGTCGTAGGAACTAGCCCGTCTATCTGGCCGACGTAGCTACTCCGGTGATTAACTTAGAATGCTTTGATGTAGGAAAGGAATGCAAAATACTGATCGAGGAATGTTTTGATGTAAGCAATTTTACCAATATGATAACCTCATTGAACACATGGTCTACCTATTATATTGGCAACTGTGCAATTTTGTTATAGTTAAAACACAGTGGATACTATCACTATGGTTGGTGTCACTGTTAGTTAAAATGGGTTACTTTAACATTTATCTCTGGCATTGACTTCTGTTGAACTAAGTGAAGCACAGTTTTCTTGAAAAGGAACTTTACCTGACTTACTTCGAGTTCTTATACCTGCCAATTATTTGCTGTCTTCCATTATTACTCAAAGCTGTCATCAATTTTGTTTCTTCAAGGTTAATTATTCTAAATTAATGAAGGTTTCTGTTCTTTATTTCAATCATTGATTTTTTTTCTCAGTGCTTCATAAGATTAGGTATCTATTTCCTTTTTTAATTATATGCGCTAGGTCTATTACACTGTTACTTCGTTAACCGATTTTGGAGTATTATCCATTCAGACACTCCACCATGCTGTTTATCACTTTATTTGCATTATTGTGTGAGATTATTCATATTGAATTTGCTGAATAAAAAGGAAGTTCAACTGAATTT
Source organism: Euphorbia schlechtendalii (assembly GCA_949673415.1). NCBI lineage: Eukaryota > Viridiplantae > Streptophyta > Magnoliopsida > Malpighiales > Euphorbiaceae > Euphorbia > Euphorbia schlechtendalii. The sequence goes on along the minus strand of CATIWQ010541390.1, from coordinate 9,937 downwards.
TTAATTTCGATAGTACAACATTCTTTTGCCAATATAAGGTTGCTGACAATACACATTGGACTCTTCTTTTTGATTTATTCAACAATTAATTCAGTTCTGTTTAGTATTTATAGCTTATAAGTACAACATACTTATAAGCCTATATTTGACTTAAGGATATTGTTACTTAAAATGTTTCCTTTTTGCTAAAATCTTGTTAGATATTATGGATTGTGTACTTAGGTCAAATTGGCCTTTACGTTGATTGCTGTTGATTTTTTATTGTTGATATATGCAAGATTTAAAGGAAAATGTGAAATTTTGAAGTAATATAGTTGAAATTCGAATTAATAGTGGGGTACAATACCAACCCTATTATATGCTTTGATATAACATAATAACGTATGTTATCATTGTGTTTCATTTTTTAAGTTCTAAGAAAAAACTGAACAATTAAATTGCACAGATGAAAAGTCAGATGGAGTAGGATCATCAGAAGAAGATCAAGAAAACAGTGGAGGAGAAACAGAACTCCCGGAGATCGATCCAAGGGCCGAAGACAGGGAATTAAAGAATCATTTATTGAGGAAATACAGTGGTTATTTAGGCAGTCTAAAGCAAGAACTTTCAAAGAAGAAGAAGAAAGGAAAATTACCAAAAGAAGCAAGGCAGAAGTTACTTAGCTGGTGGGAGTTACACTACAAATGGCCCTATCCCTCGGTAAATTATTGGATTGCATGAAACTAATTATTTCCATTTTTAGTCTTAATCTTGTTTAACTGATTCAAGATAAGTACAATAAACAGGAGACAGAGAAGGTAGCATTGGCAGAATCAACAGGATTAGACCAAAAACAAATAAACAATTGGTTCATAAATCAAAGGAAAAGGCATTGGAAACCATCTGAAGATATGCAATTCATGGTAATGGATGGTCTTCATCAACAAAATGCAGCACTTTACATGGATGGCCATTACATGGGAGACGGTCCGTATCGTCTAGGACCTTGAACAGAAGTTGGAATTCGGTATTTATAATTATTACTTATTATAGGCATGAAAACTATGTTTCATGCCACGTTATATATGTTTTAGTTGAGCACGAATGCTCTAAAACTTGTTTGTTCAATTAGCTGTTAGTTTGTTACTAGGGTATATGTGTTTGTGATCTGTTGAGAGAAGTAAATACCTTTTGGGATTAATGCTTCTCATGTTTGATAATTAGAGGAAATTTGCGTTGGGTTGTTAAAGGTTATGTAAAAGGAAAATTCTCGCAGGAGAGGGTTTGTAAGTTTCAGAATTTCTAGTATCTTGAAATTTGGCGAGGATGTTTACTTGATTTTTAAGTGTATATTATTATTTAGTGAGAAAAAGTTTAATTCTTTTGATGATAAGGCTATTATTTATTATTTCCAATTCATTATTGTTCCCTGATTTTCGACAATTTAAATGTTTGAAACTTTTACCATATTACATGAACTAGAACAACTTGTTGTCTTATTATTTTGTGAGGAAATTATAATAGGATGTATCTTATTTATAAACCCTTCTCCCTCGTGTGTTCAAAAAATTATTAAAATAATAAAAGTAATAACATAAAGTAATTTTTGAAATATATGTCATTCATGAAGATGTGTTCTAGGATAGCATAGTTGATTACTTGTATTTTCTAACATATTCGTCTACATTTATTGGCTCATTTAACTGTAATGATTGATACTCCGTAATAGCTATAGCTGTAGAGAATCCATGGACCGAGAGAGTGTTGGGTTTGATAGTTTGAGTGAGCATACAAGTGGGGTTGAGCCCATCTAACACAAAACCAACTGGCTTGTGTTATGGTCAAATCTACTTCACTTATATATCACACATATTCCTTTATTATTTTCTATGTTAGATAAACCCAACATCTCTCACAATAACCTCATCCTGTATGGCAAGTGTGCACGACAGAGAAGGTTAACATGGAATTGGGGGTTATGGTTCAGTTTATCAGAATTGAATGAGATAAAAATATACTTGGAATAGGACAAACTAAAAGGCTATTTGAAAAGGAGCCAAACTAAAATATATTTTAAGCAGACTCTTTACAAATGTAACATTTGGAAATGACGTGCGAGGGTAACTGGGTAAGGCCTTATGCCCGATTAGTAAAGGTTAAAAGAGAACCTGTAATTTTGGAGGAAAAACACATTCAAACTTCATAAATAATTTGTACAATTTTCACAATAATGTAGGTGAACCATAAGAAAATGCTAGAGCCTGGTGCCAATTAAAAAACATCATGGACAGCAAAATCAAGCCAATTATTGAGACAATTAGTTGGTGTACTAGGATATTTACATTTTAGTTCTACGAAACATATTTCAATTGGACCACAATTCACGCGTGGCTTGGGTCTCTAATGGCCCACGTTTTGCTATGCAAACATATATCCAACATTTTTTAGATGCTGGATAATTGTTGATTGCATATTTGTGGGATATTACTGTTAAAAAATGCTTTTAATTTTGAAATTGATTCTCCTTTTTAACAAAATGTTTCTACCACCTGCAATGTTGACTCGGATTACTGGTAAGCTGATCAAAACATTTTATAATTTTTTCTATTTATAAATAACTTCAGAAGTGTGTTTTACTGTATAATTCTAAGCAACTTATAAATTAAAAATTACAGTTCGTTTTTGTAATTGATTATTAAGGCGTCTATAAGCTCTTAAATTTCGATAAAGTATATAGAAATAGAAGTCTTCGAGGTATCTAAGAGCAGTGAGTAAAAAGGCGGCAAAACGCATGCCCTCTAAACTTGACAACTTTTATTTTTTACCTCCCTAAACTTTCAAATAAACCTAAAAACCCCCCTTAACTTAGCAAAGAGAACTTCCAAGCTCCCTCAACTTGGTATAAACGAACCTTCAAACTCTCTCTTGATCATAAAGATATTAGTTTGTTCATGAAAATTGAGTGAGCATCTGAATTGTGTATCCATAATTACATATTTGATTAAACTTATATGTTAATGGATGGACTCGAATGTTCAGTTATGCCAAGTTGAAGGGGTTCAGATGTTCACTTGTGCCAAATCCAGGGACTCAGAGATTCATTTGAAAGTTCAAAGTGAAAAAATTGAATAAAGCGCTTAAACAAAATAATAAATTGACCAAAGGCCTGTTAAAATATTGATTTATAAAGGTAGACAGTTCCTAACAAAATGGGTGCTAGAATAAGTGGAGCTAGACAAGATCTTTAAAATAGTGGACAGTAAAAATATTCAAATATTTACAGTTGGTCTCCCTTCAATACAAGTACAACGTAGACTTATTCACGGGGTCGCTTTCGATTAGCCTAGTGCGAGCCCGCTCCCACAGGCTAGACTTGGATACTTATATTTTTAGTAAGCACGTCCATATCTGACCCTGCTTGAGCCCGGAGTTTTATGAATTGAGTTTGTTCTTTATATAAATAATTAATCCCAACCCAACGAATACAATTTATTTAAACTTTTATACTTGACTACAAATTTACTAAATATTAAAAAAAATTGAGAAAATAATGCAATGATCTGAAAAATAGACATATTTTGGTTGATTTTGTGAATTCTTTTTGTCATTTGATCTAATAGAAAATTAAAACAAAGCAATATCCATGGATCATATACCGGACTTGGGAATGACCTTGTAAGTCCGAAATTCTAAAGCATGGGCTTGGTTTGAGCTCGGGTTGATGTTTTTAGTCAAAAGCCTAATGAAGCAGACCCAACCCACCGACGAACATGCATAGTACAATGTAATTGATACGAAATGAAGCCGACCCAACCTGCCGACGAATATGTATAATACAATGTAATTGATATGAAAAAAGTATTAACAATCGGTTTTGCTTTCATTTATATTACTTTGTTTTCTATTACTCATCTTCTGAAGTCCTAATTTACTAATTATAATTTATGGTTCGTTAATTTGTATCTGAGGACGTTTTCTGAGTACCTAATATCTTTGTCTCTTTTGCATAACTAATTAATTAAATCGCTTTCAGTACATATGGTGAATGACGTCATAAAATGTGTCAACAATAAAATTATAATCAAATAAAGTATGCAAAACTTCCACCGATATATATTCTCGTTGTCATTTGTCAACTTGCTTTATAGGATCATCGTGTAAAGGCCACATGTGACATATTGGCAGGGCCACATGTGACATATTGGCAGTGCCAATGTTAAGTAGGCATGTTCATTGGGCGGAGCGGATCGGGTCGGGTTTGGCGGGTTTTTTTACAAAAAAACGCTAATCCAAGCCCGGCCCAATCGTATTTTTGAATTTCGGGCTCGGGCCGGGTTCGAGTCGGGTTTACAAGGTCATTCCCAAGCTCGGCCCAAGCCCATGAATATTTTTTTTTGTTATAAATTTTTTTATTAAATTAAGTTAAAAAAATATAAAGTAAATCAAAATATGTTAATTTTTTTAATATAATTGCATTGTTTACTTAAAATCTTTAATATTTAGTAACATTTATTGTAATCAAGTACACAAATTTAATAGGATAAAATATAAGAACTTAAAATAATTATAAATTTAATGTATAGATATATAATAAATAAATAAAATTATTCGTCTGACCGGGCTTGAGTATTTATATAAAAACCAAGCCTGACCGATAAATCTTCGGGCTTTGACGGGCTCAGGCTCCGGCCGGGCTTTTTTAAAAAACGAGTGTCCAAACCCGGCCCGTTGAAGCGGGCTCGGGCCGGGCGGGTACTCCGGCCCGCGAACAGGTCTAATGTTAAGTTTGTTAATGTACCTCGCTCGCATAGTTACCAAAAGTCGTCAGAACAAGTTGCCCAACTTAAATCAGTGTTTTAAAAAATGCTAGACGCTAGTCAAAGATTAATCGGGACCTAGGCGGGGATTAATCGGGATCTAGGTGGGCTTAGACGCTAGTCGGCATGGTTTAGGCGCTAAACGCAGTTGGACGGCGACCCTCAAAATAACGTTTAGGCGGGGACATTTAAACAGTGACTTAAACTTATATACTTAGCAGAGCCGGTCTTAACAATTATGGGGCCCTAATCTAAATTGTATATTATGAGGTCCTAAATCAATGGAAGTGTAGTATTCAATATCAATAATATATTATTTAGCAGTCAAATGTAGATGAATGTAGAATTTTTAAACCCTTCAATTTTTTAGGCTCTCGACGGCTGCCTAATTGACCTCCACACTAAGGCTGGTTCTTATACTTAGATGCTGGGGGATCTTTCTATCACTTGGCGTCTGTCCCTACTTTTTGTTATTGCAATTTAATGAGTTATACCAAGTGTAAGAGTTCTAAAAGTAACTTAAACATGCTCGCTTAATGCAGCAAATTGAACTCAGGTGGATTGCATATATACTTCTACTTTATTTTCTATTTTTTAAAAAATGAAATACAAAATAAAATTTATTTGTTATTCAAACTAAAAAAATGCAACTTAGTCAAAAGGATATGAGTGAATAAAAAATTAAAGCTAATTTTAGACGAAACCCATCAAAGATCAATAACTAGTTGATGAAATGATGTGATCCACATTTACCGTCATTATCTATTATTACATGTTAGTGACCTTATATATCATTTTTTTTAAGAGATGACCTTATAACTCATAACATTTAATAGTAGACGAATATTCTTTCATTCGGAATTAAATAGATTACAGGATTCACAATATTCATATTATTTTTCAATATCAATATAAGTTAAAATCAATCTTTCCATTAACCAAATAAAAGTAAATCTAAAAAAAAAACCTACACCAATGGATTTTATTAAACAGAAATTGATTGCCAAAATGTTAATTTACAAATTCGAGAAACTAGCTAGAGAGACATAAAAAAGTCTCTACTAAAAAAGTTGATTAAAGAGGCAGAAAGCTAAATAATCCTTAATTATATGATACAAATGAAAGCCATGAACATATATTATAGTTCTGACCTCATATGAAGTTGCGCAGGTTTAATTAATTTAGATTAGCAAGCAGCAGAGGGGTGGCTAAAGGGACTATAAAAAATAGGCTTTGGTGGTCCAATCTTTAAAGTGGAGGCAGTAGACCCATCTCCGGGGGCTGCGCCGCCGCCAATCCTCTCACAAGAAGGACAGATGGAAAGTGTAGCAGCAGGAAGGTGCATGTAAAGTGGTGGAGCCACTTTTGTTGATTTAAGCTCTTGTAGTTCCTTTTGTAGCCTCTTGTTTTCTTCCGTTAGTCTTTCACAGCATCTCTTTAGCACCTCACAATCTACCTCTGTTTGCTTGAGTTTCGTCCTGCAACATAACCCCAAACCATTTAACCAAAAAAATTTAGACGGTGTATTAAAGTTATTTCTCTGAGCTGTTAAGGGTGTCAACCTAGCTGGTCTGTTTTCAAGTTATAACCTTGTATTCATTAAAAAAAGGTAGATTAAATCTAACTTATGAACCACCTTTAACATTTATCATAGAAAACTTCACGCTTGAACGATTTATATCGCAATAAATTTAGGCCGCAATATCCAGGACCACCTTTTGGTGAAAATTAAAAATAATTTATCGTGACTAAATTTTTTTTCATACAATTAGTTAAAGTATATATACCTGGCTCTTCTGTTTTGGAACCATACTTCGACTTGGCGTGGCCTAAGATTGAGCTGTTCAGCTAAGGCTTGCTTTTGCTTCTGTTATAATTGAAAACAGAAACGGTGATTGACATCAAGAACACACTAATTATAATACAAATAGTAAAAAATGAATGAGAAGTTAAAGTTTAATTAACGCACAGGATTAAGAGTGGAGTGTTCTTTAAAACTATCTTCCAAAACAGTAGACTGTTGTTTAGTAAGTCTGAGTTTCTTTCTTGGACCTCCTTCTTCATCTTCATTTTCCACTTCTACTTCTTCGCTAATACACCCAAATTCCCTTTCTTTCTTCACACTTGAATTTGAAAAAGAATTTGAAAGTGCAGCACTTGGATCAGATGAAACCTGCTGTGATTGCTGCAATAATTCTTGTGGAGGGCCTAATGTAAGAGATGGAAACGTATTATCATATTTCAAACAGATTCTCTTCTTCTTTTGCTGATCCAATTGAATGCTTCTTCCTCTCTTTTCATGGCTGATTAGCCCTAATCCAAGCCCTGTATTACAAACTCCATCTGGAATCCCAAACCCCATACTTAATATTTTTTAACTGATCTCTGACGAGTAGGTTATTTGATAATGAAATTATTTTGGAGGAATGAAGAAAAGAGAAAAATGGGAAGAGTTAGGTCTTTGGTTGAGGAGGATAGAATGTGAGGAGTTGTTATAAATGGGAAAAATCAAATGAGTATGGTAAAGAATCTTGTTTTATATGATAATATTTCCTATGTTTCTTTGTCCGCATAGGTTGACTATACTACATATAAGAATTCTCTTCATTTCAGTCTTCTTCAATTTCTCATATATATATATGGTTTATTTAAATTTTTTTTAGGAAAAGGATTTGCATTAATATAACAAAGAAGCGATACAATCAGGGGGTCAAACATCCATTCTTCCTCGGAAGAGTTAAAGTGAACATTCCTGGTCAAAGTGTGAGCCAACAAATTATTACTTCTAAGCATACAATTAAAAAAGGCACGAATTTAAATTGTTACTTCCAGGTATACAACAAATTCATTTAAATAATATATATACAATTATAAAATATAAGTTACGGTTTTGTTTCCATATTATAAAAGCTAAGTATATATAAACATCATAATAAATGTCAGATTTATTTGGCAAAAAAAATGATTGCTGCTGAAAGCTCACTTAGTAGAAATTATATATTAAACTTTTTTTTTTGTAAATATATAAATATGCAACATAATAGCATCAATTTTCTTATTATTGTGCAAATGTATAGCTAAATTTTACATCTTTATCCATTAAATGTTCTTTTGTCAGATTAATTGAATTGTGATCGGTTCATTACAAGTTTATACTAGTCGGTAAAATCACTATGCATTAAAGTGTTCATATGAAAGGCTATTCTGTTTCGAACCTTAAATATTAAGGTATGACGAGTTTTGAAATTGCGCCAGATGTTTGAATAATTGAGTTTACCTACGGACAGGGATGCTTTAAATTGATGAAAATGGATAGCATCGGTGGATTCCCATGGAAAAAAGGTAGGTGATAGGTCACAAATTAAAAGGGAATTATTCCTCTACTTGGTTCTTTTTTCACTTTCCTCTAATATTTTATTAACTTTATAAGCACAACTACTGGCAAGTTCATTTACTATACACAAAACGTAGCAAATTCAACGCTTTAATGCACTATTCAATATAATCTTCAGCAGAGTTGAAAGTCTAGTTCATTATGCACTATTTAATAAAAAGAGTACTTTATTTTGAGACGATAAACTTTTTAAAAGTATATAATGGGGAGTAATAAGTTTGGTCAAATGGCCAAATCAGTTGAAAATAGTGGTGTTTGTCTGGATTAAATAAAGAGATAGACAAGATAATTGGTGATTAATGAAAGTAAATAAAATTATAGTGAAAATGGGGAAAGATGGGAGTGACAAAATAATAAAATAAAAATGGAAGGGTAAGATGGAGACTTATCAACAAAGTGGATTATGTGTACTACTAATCTCAGACCATACAAATGTTCCCCACTACTTCCCTTACACTCTCTGCCTCTATAATGTCCTAACTTTTATTTGCATGCTTAATTTGTTTATCTTGTCGACCAAATCATTGAATTTGGGCTACATGAACTTAATCTCATGTACGTGTCATTCATTTTGGTCTCTCGAGGTCTTAAACATTCTAATAAGTAGAGAGGTTACGTGAGAAAACTAACATTTTTGGGTTAAAACCTAAAAAATTCTGTTTCCTTCTATTTTCTCTATAATTGTGAACTTGAATTCCAGAAATAAAGTGATTACTTTGTGAAAATACATATAACCAGAGCATTAAAAGGACGATAAAGTCAGAATATTTGAACATAACCAATGAAACAAATAGTTTCTAGTTTTGTAATTAAGAGCACAATTGGGTTAGTGTGAAGCAAAATGAATGGTGGCACTGGCATATAAATATTGGTAGTGGAATTGAAAAATGTGGGTAATGAATGGAAGGTGCCCTCGTTAAAGGGTAACAGCTAAAAAGATGGAGTTCGTTAAAGGGTAACAGCTAAAAAGATGGAGTAATAGGGCATTTTCCATTTGCTTCAATTTGATATAATTGACAATTCACTAGTGCAGAAAGGGCCTGTAGGGTCGCACTTTTTGGGAGGGTTCTACAAGAAACCGTTTTCATTGAACATTAAAAAACACGGAGGTGGTTATTACGGACGGTTGTTACGTAACAACCGTCCGGATTACATTTGAAAGTATTACGGACGGTTGTTAAAAACAAACCGTCCGTAATACATGCCTCCTATTACAGTATTGCGGACGGTTATTTTGAACCAACCGTCCGCAATGAAATATGGGTATTGCGGACAGTTGTTATATAATAACCGTCCGCAATACTTATCTATAAAAAATATAAATAATGTATTATGGACGGTCATTATGTATAGACCGTCCGGAATACTTATTACGGACGGTATTCTGTTAGAACCGTCCGTAATATCCTTTTATAATTCCCCAATTTCTATACCGTTCTGACTGCTATTTCTTCGTATACATTAACCTCTGTCGTTCTGACTGTTATAGTCTCCGATTACTCCACCGTCTTCGTCGCATCCCGTCGCTCCACCGTCTCTGTCGCTTCTCCGTTCGTCCACTTTCTTTCATCTTTCTTTTTTTCTAGGTATGTGGCCGGTTTGTGATCGAGCTTTTAACCTAATTGAAATCTTATGTTTTACTCTTAACACAGGTCTCTGCTCTCTAGATCACTACTCTCTCTAGCTCGATTTAGGACCAGCTTCAATTCGATCAAGTTCCTTCTAATCTGTCAACTGCAGAAGCTCT
>CATIWQ010541366.1:0-24447 GCA_949673415.1 Euphorbia schlechtendalii | reverse complement strand
TAGCCTGGTAGTTTGTTACATTTTCCTGAGGATCGATAACCTGGACAAAACCAGAACTATAACTTGTCAACGATAGGTACACTGCCTTAGTTGTGCGACTGCTAGTGTCAGTTTTACGCTTGCACTCACAGCCCACCAGTTCTCCACAGAGAGGGCTGAATCCTGAGGAGAAGTAGTAGAAGCAAAATCTAGGAAAATGCCAGTAAGGGTACCCATTGTACTTGATGCATATGTCCTTAAATCAAGGAGGAAAAGGAAGATGGAAGAAGGGACCTCGGTTGAAGGGGAGACCATCCAGAATGGGAAGAAGCCCATCAACTTGGATTCCTACAAATTGAAGGGATAACGTAACCAACCTGAAGATGGATATGATCAGTACCCCTAGGTGAATTCTATGGAAACAAGGGTGATAGAGGATGGAGTGCTGAGGGTTACCCGAAGTGGTCGAGTTTTCCGAAGGGAAGAGGTGGTACAGCTTAATGACTCCAGGTTTGAGGAAATCACGAGGGAAGAACTTGACCCACCTCTACCCTCGAAGGTGGATGAGGACATGGTGGATGTAGACCCCTTAGTGAACCAACTGAAGGGGACTCAAGCAAAGTATAGCATATGGAGGCTGCTTGAGATATCCCAAAAACATAGGATGGGCCTTGTCAAGAGGCTGATGGAAATACCCGCTAAACCTACAACCTCTGTAATTGAGATGTGCGCCGCCATTGGGGAAGGAATTGCTCCCTATCAAATGCCATCCATAACCTTTGATCAGTCTGAATTGCCATGAGAGTTAGGGTTGCACAACAGGGCCTTGTTTATTAAGGTTCAAATTTTTGATCGAGCAATACCTTATGTGATGGTTGATTATGGGTCGACCCTTAATTTATGTTCACTCAAGGTCCTACCTCATTTAGGGCTAAGGGAGGATATGTTCACCAAGTCAGACACGATGATTCGAGCCTACAATGATTTAAAGAGAGGGGTAGTGGGTAGTTTCGAAGTAGAGGTCACTATAGGGGGAGTGACCTCCAATGTAAAGTTCATTGTACTAGACATCCTGGTAACTTACTCGCTGCTCTTGGGTAGACCATAGATCCATGCAATAGGAGCAGTCGCTTCCACTTTGGACCAAAAGATAAAGCTTATCCACAATGGGAGACCAATAACAATTGAGGTGAATGAGGAATCAGTAATGGCGGCAGCCACGTTCGAGGAGGGAGCAACACAAGGGCTAAGGGTGGCAATGACCACTGAAGGAAAGAATAAGGAGCGTAGCACTCCAAAGGAGGGGTATCGTTTTTTCCCTGAAAGTCTGAAAGCTCAAATGAAGAAACAGGGTTTCATCCCGGGAAGAGGTCTTAGAGAACACCATCAGGGGATCATCAGAGCAATTGACCCCGTTCGGGTCACGCTTGGGCTAGGTTTGTTATTTGCCCCAAACAGGAAAATGTACAAGCATAAGCGACCCATATTCTTCAACATGGTTAGCATCTGTGAGGCTGAAGGTAGTAAGGCATATATAGGGGAGCCAGAACCGTTAATCCTGAATGGGGAAGAGGTCAAAGAGCTTGAGATCTTTAATGATGTTTTTTACTTCATAACTGACAAGCTGATTGAACACCCGGAAGAGCTTGTACTTAAAGAACCAATCCTGGCCATGGAAGTGACCCTAACTGAGGATGAATCAACCAAACCTGAGAGAGGTGGAGTAATAGAAAGTGCGGTAGCAGTATTCACAAAGGCTGTCAGTGAACTGATGAAGAAGAAGGGTAATGTGAAAGACCAGGATTTATCTGGCACAGTTAGACTCCTCATGAAAAAGCTGGCACAGGTTACCCTTGAAGCTGAACCAACTCCTAACACATCTGCTGATGCAAATGAAGGCCCACCGCATGTGGAGGATGACAATAATGATGATGTGATCTTGAAAATTTTAGATATTTTTGACAATTTCACCTCTAAAGCTTGTTCAATGAAATATGATAATTTTGCTTTTTCATTTGATGTTCTGCCTGATGGCACCACACATTCATATAATCATACACATAATGTCTTTAACATTCATGACGCATCATTAAACAAAATTAACTTGGGTACAAATGAGTCATAAAAATGGTGATAATTTCCAATGATTTGAATCCTAAAGAAAAGAGAGAGATCACAAATGTACTTAAACGTCACGTGTTACTGTTTGCTTGGTCATAAGAAGACATGCCTGGAGTTGATAGACTGATCATGGAGCACCGTATCCCAATTAACCCTCGAATCAAACCGGTAAAACAAAAACTGCGTCGCTTAAGGCCCGAATGGGCAAAGAAGGTCAAGGTTGAACTAGCAAAGTAAATTGAAGCTAAGTTCTTGGAAGTGGTTGAGTACCCGATATGGCTAGCCAACATCATCCCAATGGAAAAGAAGGATGGCAAGGTCAAAGTTTGCGTGGATTTCGGAGACCTGAATAAAGCCTCCCCAAAGGACGATTTCCCCTACTACACATAGATGTTTTGGTTGACAGCGCAGCAAGGGCACCTATGTATTCCTTCATGGATGGATTTTCAGGGTATAATCAGATACTGATGGCTATAATGGACAAAGTAAAAACAACTTTCATCACGGAATGGTGTGTATACTGCTACCAGGTAATGCCATTTGGTTTGAAAAATGTTGGCGCAACATATCAGTGGTCTCTGACAACCCTACTTGATAAGTGTATAATTACACTTATTATCTTCATATTTTTACTCATAAAATGATATGGTTTAGAGTCATTTTATACTCCATATAAACTATTTCACGTGGTATGTAATTTTTTTTAATGTAGGTGCAGAAACTAGGTGAATATTGGGAGTGAAATGATTAAAGATGGAATTCTATGCAAAAAGAGTGAAAAAGGTGCAAAAAGATGTATGGAATGCAAGGAATTGGCTATGGATCGAAGTTTTCAAAGATTGGTAAAGTTGTGAAGAAGAATCATGAAGAAAAGCATAAGTCACAACCATGTCACGATCGTGATTCCTACTCGTGATTAGCCAAATCACACCATGACTATCTATCACGATCGTGACTTATCATTCTTCACAAATAGTCAGTTACCAACTCACATTCATGATCGCCACATGTATGTCACGCTCGTGAATCGTAACGGATTCGATAAACTCTTCTCAACTTCCAACCGTCGAATAACAACAATCAACCGCCATCAACTGTCAGACGAAAAGACACCTTTTGGAAACTATGTAACCATGAAAAGCTTCTTATCTATTGAAGATAAGGATGAAATCTTACATCCAATCACATGAAGATGATGCAACCCTTCACCAATGGACATGACTATTTGTTTGGATAAACGCAACCTTTCACGCTCTATAAATAGAGGTTCAAATCAACCAATTTCTTGCATAATGCATGGGAGGCATGAGAAGTGACAAGAGTAGCATATGATAGATAGAGAGTGAAAGTTATTTAGATTTCGCTAAGTTCAAAGTGTTAGAGAGAAAAATGTATAAGTGATTCGATTCTTGTTTCAATCACTAGATTTCTCCACAAATTCGAGCGATTGTTACATGAGTGTAATTGCAAAGCACTTAACATAAAAGTTTCTATTCTTCAACATTTAATATTCACAAAGAATAGCATCCTAACGGAGCATCTGTATGAATCGAGATCGAATTCAAAGTAGACACAGGAATTGCGGGAATTGACAACTCCCATTAAAGAGTGGATACGATTATCTTTCACTTACATACCTTACAACTTTACTTTGTTTTCTACTTATACTTTCTATTTTGAAGTTTATGATATGTCTATGTGTTATAACGAGTATTTCATCTTGCGTTACTTATATTTATGAAGTTATATGCTTTCAAGTTGACTTTAAGAGTAGTTTCAGGGTTAACAAGATTGTGTATAATCACTAGATCTGTGATTATAACACTGTTTAGTGAGCCAAAATTTTTGGAGTGGTAAATTGCTAACTATGGCTAAGTGAGAGCGACCCAGACTAAGCATAGTATTATTATTGTCCAGGTTTTTATAAGTGTCATAATTCTTTTATCCTAGATTTAGAAAAGTCATTTAATGTGTTGCTCTACAGTGATTTATAGGATATTTGGGCATCTAGAACTGAGTTTATTGAAGTTATCTTGTACATAAAACATTCTTGATTATTTTGCATATTTTACTCCACTATACTTGTTCTTAAGGAATATCTATATGCTTTTCATCTTCTCTAATCTGTTCATGCATATGTCCATTCATCAATCTACCATTCAAAACCTTCAACTTATTTTATTTTCTTTTGTTTCGTAACTCTAGTTGATCCTTAGAATCGAATTCCTTCCCTGTGGGATTGATATCTTTTAAAACTACATCGTAACTATATACTTGCAATTATCATCATTTTTCTATTTGATAAGCAGGATTGACAACACTTGTTCATATTTAGAACTGTTATATTATTAGTAGAAAAGTGGCGAACACTACTTCATGACATGATCCATGAAGAAGTGGAAGTTTATGTTGATGACATGCTCATCAAATCCAACACTAGAGAAGAACACCTAGTTGTCTTAGACAAATTCCTCACCAGGATTGAAAAGTACAATCTACGTTTGAACCTAAAAAAGTGCATATTTGGGGTAACTTCAGGGAAACTTCTTGGGCACATAGTTAGCCAAAAAGGAATTGAAATGGATCTTGATAAAAGCATAGCCATCAAGGAAATGTGGGCACTAAAAACAGAGAAAGAAGTTCGATCATTTCTAGGATCCCTATAGTAAGTAAGTAGATTCATTGCCAAACTCACCACCATCAGCGGATCGATTTTTAAACTGTTACGAAAAGACCAACCAGTGGTTTGGAATGACCAATGTTAGGTAGCATTTGACAAAATCAAACAATACTTGTTAAGCCCACCTGTCCTCTGCTCACCAAAACCTGGAAAAACCCTAATCCTATACCTAGCAATTGAGGAAACATTTGTCGGGGCTATGTTGGTGTAAGAACATGAAGATAGGAGTGAGCATGCAGTCTACTACCTGAGTAGGAAACTACTCGAATATGAGTCCTGCTACACTTTGGTAGAGAAAATCTGTACGATGATGGTTTGGTTAACAAAGAAGCTATGCCACTACTTCCAATCTTATCAAATAAAAGTCCTTGCTAAGATCGACCCGATGAAGTACTTATGCCAATCACCAACACTTGATTGAAAACTCTCAAGAAGGTTATTACTATTATCTGATTTCGACATTGAATATGTGACCAAGAAATTCATTAATGGACGAGATTAGCCAAATTTTTTGCCAATCAACCCTTGGATGAGAAATCGATGTTGAAAACCTAGAATTCCCAGATGAGCAACTAGAATTGGTAGAGAACGCCCGTACAGAGTGGAAAATGTTCTTCGATGGTGCAATGAACAGAAATGGAGCTAGCCTAGGTGTTGTCTTGATAACCCAACAAAATGAAGTCATACCTCTTTCCAAACTATTAGAGTTCCCAGTAACAAACAATGGTGCCGAATATGAGGCATGTCTATTTGGGTTGGAGGTACTTCAGAAGACGAGAGCAAAGGAAGTGTCGATAGTTGGGGACTCAGTTGTAGTTATAAGACAAGTAATTGGTGATTGGAAAATAAGAGAAGAATGAATTTTCCCTTATGCGGAGGCAGTCTGGAAGGCCTCACAAAAATTTTCACGGTGCGTGTTTAAACACGTACCTAGGGATGAAAACCAAATGGCAGATGCACTTGCTACACTAGCATCAATGTGAAAAGGACCCCATACTTAATCAATTAAGCTAGTTGTACTACAAACAGCCAAAAAACCCTTCTACTATCATCTAGTGGAGTTAGAGGATGAGCTAGCCACTGGTAGTTGGTTCTTCGACATCTTCAAATTTTTGCAAATCAGAGAATAACCAGAAGGTGCAACCGATTCGGAGAGAACTTCATTATGACGGTTGGCGTTGCAATTCTGGTTAGTAAATGGGGATTTGTTCAAATGAACATCGGAAGGGTTGTTATTTAGATTTTTTTATTAAACAAGAGGCACTGTTGATCATAAGGCGAATGCATGTGGGAGACTGTGGGCCAAACATGAATGGAATGACACTTACCAAGACAATACAACACCAAGGGTATTACTGGACAACAATGGTCTTAGACTACGTAGCTGAAGTGTGAAAATGCCATGAGTGCTAGATTTACGGGGATATCAGTCATCTACCTCCATCTGAGCTCCATAGCTTATCCACTCCTCGGCCATTCTCAACGTGGGGCATCGACATCATCGGTAAGATTCAGCCGAGCATTACTAATGGATATTGCTTCATCATAGTAACAGTCAACTACTTTTCAAAATGGGCAGAGGTCGAATCTTACACCAATATCACCGCTAAGAAGATGGCCAAGTTCATAGAAAAGCATATCTTCACCGAATATGGTATCTCGCATCACATTGTATTGGATAATGGGGTTAAATTCCAAGGAGCTACATCAGACCTAATGGAGAAATACGGGATCAAATGCCATCGATCATCACCATAAAGACCATAAGCCAATGGGGTAGTAGAGGTAGCCAACAAATCGATCAAGAAAATTTTGAGCAAAATGGTTGTTACCTACAGGGATTAGGCTGACAAGTTACTGTTCGCAGTATGCGGATATAGAACTAGCATCAAAACACCCACTAATTAAACCCCTTTCTCATTGGTGTATGGGATGGAAGCAGTTCTGCTGGTTGAAATGGAAGTAAAATAGCTCCGAGTGGCCTTAGAGGTAAGACTAGAGGAGTCAGATTGGGCAAGGGCCAGATTTGAACAGCGGAACATGATAAACGAGCAACATCTAAAGGCATTGAATCATTTGTAGATGTAACAACAATGCATGGCTAGGGCGTACAATAACCGGGTTAAACTTAAAAGCCAACCTATAAAAATGCGGGATCTGGTTTTGAAGCAGATGAGACTGTCGAATGTGGATGTTTGGGGAAAATTTTGGCTAAATTGGGAAGGCCCTTATGTTGTGAAGAAAATTTTAAGTAAGGGAACTGTCAAGATCAAGGACATGGACAGGAACGAATTCGTCAACCCGATTAATCAAGACAAGCTCAAGTGCTACCACGTCTAAAGGTAAAAGAAATGATTTAAAAAGGTGGTACAAAAAAAGAGAAAAAATGTTCGACAGTTAGCATTTGGCTAGCTGGGATACAATTAGGATCGTTCTTTATGGAAAAATAATAAGATGTCCGCTGAGTCGAAAACCCTTGTAGGGTGGCTCAAGCAAATTTAGGGCACTATGAGGAATGGAGCGACCCCGAGTTAGAAAACCTGTTCTAGGCTAGCTGGTGGCAGGATTCAAATCATTGGAAAACTTGTACCCTGTTTAAAGTCATTTAAAGAAATGTGTTATGTTTGCAAAGATTTATATTTATGTTATGCAGACGTGTGCATACAGAATATCACAAGTAAACAAAGTAAATTTCGATAAAATTCCATAATGTCAAAAGCAATCCAAAAAATAAATCAAACGTAAGGTTTAGAAAACAAATGTCAAAGACTATGGCAAATAGACATAGATCTAAGGATGCCAATCACTCCACCGAGCACACTTCTTGGAAGTGTGAGGAAGGGGGTCCAAACCATCTTCATCCCTCTCCCACTCACAGGATACCCTAAGATGATGATAAACATCCGAAAGACTCTTGATCTCGCCTAGCCACCCAAGATAGAACTTGTCGATGTAAGTGGTCTCGAGGGCGTTGTAATCCAGCATGACAACTGTAACGCACACCCAAAGCCTTCGTATAGCATCGGGTGTGTCAGGACCAAAATCATGGAAACGAGTCAAGCATTAAAGCCTGGGAACTCATTGTTGACGTCCCTACTACCAACACAGGAGGGAAGGAGAATAGGAGGTGACACCAAATAACCCCATCAGTAGTACGCCCGAATCATGAATGTTTGTAGCCACAAACAAAATCTCCAACCAAGGACTAAGCCAGCGGACCTCGGAAGCTCGATAGGGTCCTAGAATCTTAATCCAAATCTCTTCACTTAGCGAGTGATGGTCCTTCTTAACAAAACCCCTAGGACCATAATGCAAAGGGAGGTACAGAGCCTTCCCAAGCGAGGATCGGTGGTCAAGCAAAGCTTCTCCAACAACCACACCTACAAGAATTTAGTTTAAATAAGTAGCAAAGTCGCAAAGAAAAAGGGATGAAAAGGAAATTTACCTCAAGCAAGGCAAAGTGGTCACCCACTAAGTTCGGGTTTACTGAAGTAGCATCTATGTGAACCAAGCTCTCTACTAGAGCTAGTGCCGAGGGAGATAGACCTGTAGAAAGTAGATTAATGACAGATAGCAAATGGAATGGGGCAACTGCTCTAACTCCATAAACGAACTCCACCAGAAGAAGTAGAGCCACCATAGAGTGCTACGCTAGATGAGAGCTTGGCATAGTCTTGCACCAGCCAAGAATAGCATCGACTCGAAAACCCCCGACATCAGGAGGAGCTGATAGAAAGCTCTTGTTGGACTTCAAGTTCAACAAACCTTGTAGCTTGTCCTCACCCCCGAACTGAAAGGAAAGGAATGTAAAAGATAGCCTCACCTGGAATAACGGGGTTGGGTTCTTTGGAAAGGGAAGCCTTAGGATAGCATGATATTCCTCGACCATGGGATAAATCTCAAAGTCTACAAAATGGAAGACATGGGTAGCAGGGTCCCAGAACTTCAGGGTAACATGAATAAAGGCCATGTTCAAAAGCCTAGAAGTAAAATGTTGAAGACCTCACAGTCCAAAGCTCTCAAGCCTTTGACAGTGAGGCCCTTGGATGGTGCGGAGAAAAGTCCTAAGACGCTCATTATAAGTTGACATCGGTGAAAAAGAGCTAAAGGAAATCCCTCAAGACTAGTGTTTCCTACACACATCAACCACATACATTAGCATAACATATTCATTCATTCATGCATATGCATAAGGCATTCATAAACATGCAAGCATATTCATAAAAACAAACACAACAAGCAAAGACCTGGTGCACAATAGCTAATCCTCTTTTCTTTCATAAAATCTGAGTTTTTGAAAGTCTACAAGAAAAGCCTATCTAAAGATCTGGTTCAAAAAGAAAGAAAACAAAACTAAAGCAAAATAAGAACTCCTAAGCAAGATTCACCTATATGTCATTTCCACCCACCAAATATCAGGGTGTCATAGTAAAACCCTCAGGACATAGGCTCTTGGAAGTGCCATCGGCCAGACCAGATGTAGGAGGAGGCTGTGGAGAGTGGAGAAAGCTGGCATCCCAATCAAGAGTAGGTAATGGCCTATTTTCTGGCTCGTTAAGTAAAGTGCCAAGGTTAAACTCAAGAGAGTGGGCAAACTCAAGGTAGCTGCACGATCATCTACTCAAGCCCGATCGGTTGTGGTATTCTACCGCAACAAATCTTGATGCTGGGCCTCCAGACTTTGATAGCGACCATCCTAACTTTGGTAGCGAGTACCCAACTCTTGGTGACTAGCATCTAAGCCACGGTAATAGGAATCCAAATCCTGGTGACGAATATCCAACGCTTGAAAATGACCGTCGAGCTCCTGGTAATGCCGTTCATACTTATCGCCCGTCATTGCCATCACCTACAATCATATAAACATACAATGAAAATCATATCCATATACATAAAAAGATAACATTTTATGCAAAGTCAAGCATAAAACAAGTCGAGAAAAGGAACATACTCGAGTAACTCCATCTTACAGGTACATCAAATCCCTCAACGAAAGGGAATGTTTGGCCACTCGATCCATCTCCTCACGTGCAACCTACAAAAAGAATAAACAAGCGTCAAAACACCCCAAAACCGCTACACTAAGGTTGAAGGAAGATGTTCAATCAAAGACTCACATGAGTGGTGTTAGAAGGATCATAGGCTAGTGTGTAGTAGCTCTGAGGGAGAGGCATCTGTCGCTCGATCCTCGTAAAACCCATCAAACAAAAAGATGAGTTGAGAGAAATTGTGAACCTTCCCTCAATAACAGTGGAAGAAGACTTGCTTGCACCCCCGGCCAAAGCATTCAAATCGGGAACATGGGCCCTCTTTCGAGTTGTAGGGACAGATAAATGATCAGAAACAAGGTTAATATAAATAAAATAATTAACACATCTCTCATACCCGATAGCCTACGCCGATGCCATTGGCACCCACATCCAATACGTCAACTCCCTAACTCTTGGACCATGCAAGAGGTCGCACTACCTCAGGCTGGGTCGGTGGATGAAGTGGGAGCAGCCTCTCTTGAATGACCACCTCGTAATCGCCGTGTCGGTCGGAGAGCCTCACATCATGCTCCTCGAATAACAGCTACCTTTCCTCGGGATCGGTGATCACTAAGTGTGCCCAGAATAATCTGATGGGAGGTGCAGGAGGGATGCGTCTCTCCGACATTGGCTTAGTCTACCATAACTAGATACGCTCACCCAGGTATCACTTGCGTGTCCTGGGTCCCTCCAGAATAAAGCGACATTGATCCACCTCCCTCCTGATGTCCTTCACCATATGGTAGCCAGTGAGCCTCTAGGGGTTGCGATCCACCTAAAAAGAAATAGCAAAGTCAAAACAAGGTGAATTTCAAGGTAAAAGGAATGTAATCCTATCTACCAAAATAAGGATCCTCACTTTCTCAAGTGTCAGAATGCAGAGATACAGATAATAACCTGTAGAGTCAAAGATATCTCCCTTGAAAGATGAACAAATTTGGGCCATGTAGGGGGTGTCATTAGGAGCATCGGTAAATCGTGGGGCGGGAAGGAAATCGTAAAAGAAAGCCCATGCTTGCAAGATCAAAAAGTCAGTCAAGGTTAATAAAAACAACCGATATTCACAAATCATAAAATGAACAAACGCTACCTGGAGAACCATGGGGCAACATCGTAATGACAACAAGTGAGCCCACGTGACCAGATCAAGAGCAAAATATGTCTAGCTAAGATCGGCTGGGGTAAGTTTAGGTCACTAACGCTATCTAAATCTGCCAAGTGCTAAATCAGCCTGTAGTTGATCTCACTGTTCGAGATCGGGAAGGTCACGCTCAGTAGGGTGATCAGAAAGGAGCTGACGTATAATGGAACCTCAGGCACTGAAATAGAACATCGACTGGTCTAATACTCGACTAGCACGCTATAACGCAATGCATGGCCTCTCTGGTTAATACCGAGCAAATCTCTCAAGCGATGACAGGCGGTAGGAGCCTGGAAGAACCGTTCCAAGAAAGCATCAAATTGAATCACAATACTGGTCTAGGGTAGACCAGTGATCGCTACCACATCAAACGAGGTGATGGTGACCTTCCTGATTAGAAGATGAAAAGTGTGTGAGATGTTGCTCCACCTCTGTGCCAATGCAATAGATGTCACATATAGCAATAATGTGGGCTGCAAAGATCGGGCCACTACACCAAACCTGGTGGCCTCAATGGCTTGAATAAGCACCGGTCGAGAGGAAGCATGGCGCCACCAAGGTTTGACGGTAGAATACCCACTCGTGTGGCGAAGTGTAGAGGACTACAAATAAAGTAAAAAAAGACAAATTTTGAAATTAAAAGCAAAATATATACAAAAAGAAAAAAAATTCTTTTAACAACCGCGGAAACCCCGAGGGGCATCACCGGAAAATTCCAGTGAGCCCCTAGAGGCCTCGCTAGAGATTTTGGCGAGGGCCTCTACGGGGACCCCTCCAGAAATTTTGGTGAGCCCCTTTGAGGACCTCGCTAGAATTGGTCAGCCGAAAATTTTCCTAGCGGATCTTAATTCGACTTTTCTCTAATTTTTGTACTTTTCTAAACTAAAAATTTCACGACATGATTCAAGTTGCAGTTCAATTCTACTCCCTAAACAACATAAAGGTGAATAAATCTGAAGAAAAAAGATATAAAAATGTTTGTTTAGTAAATACCTCGATCCGAGAAAGATGGAGTTGGGTCGAAAAATTGGGATCTAGTGTCTCTATAGGAGTGGTAGGAGTGAACCCTAGCATGGTGTCCCTCGCACTTAAGCTGTATGGGACATCGATATTGACAGAGAAAATGCCAGCCTGATCAGTAGGTTGAAGACTAAGAGTGGAGGGGAACTGGAGCTGCCTGCTAGCGACTTTCGACAACATCTTTTCTAAAGAGAATGAAGAGAGAAAGTATTTAGAGAGAGTAAAAGTGAGAAGTGAGAATAAGGAGAGAAGAGTTATATTTACAAAGAAAATAGGTGGGTCCCACCTATTTATATTCTCCAATAAAAACCTCCTAACACAACGGAGCAATGCACAGGACATCCTCGATTTCTCCCTAACTCATTAAATTTATTTCTCGATGTTTTAATTTTTTGATTGAAGGGGTAAAAATTTTTGCTTCGCATAAACTCAATCAAATAATTAAAACATTCATTATAAAATGTATTAACATTATATTTTCTTTGATTTGTCATAGGAATCAACTCAATTTCTTACTAGGGAAATGAAATCGAAGAAGGAAACGGGAATATAATTCGGTTCGCTTTTCAGGCAACCTACTTTGGCAATTCCAAGAAGCAAAGCCAACTAGAGGTTAACCCATAAGGGGCACATAATGATCACACCATACCCACCCACAAGGGGCAATAAACATCAAGGGACCCCAAAGAAAGAAATGGATGACCCAATTAAGGCACGGTGCCCGAAAGGAAGGCCCATATCATCATCGATTGAGGATAAAGAAGTCACCAACCGCACTGGTCTGGTATTTTCACGATCCCTTCACTATTTTCATGTGATCATACTGGTTATTTAACCAGCAGCAATCACACGAGGGGCAGCTGTGAGCACAGGATTTTGTACTAGCTCACGAGTTCGATGATGACGGCTTTTCGAGATTTAATCCTTGAATCACACAATTCTTGATTATCCAGATGCCTTCAAATGGGAGTGTTCCTCATCTCTAAATTTAAAAGGACTTTTTATAAAATTAATTAATTTTTCTCTTTAGTTCAACAAATTAATTAAAAATACAAAAAATGTAAAAATACATGGAAAATACAAAAAAGTACGAAAAAATATACCAGAATCTGGGGCCTGCCTCACCAGAAGTCTGGCAAGGCAGCCTCGCCAAACTTTCCTCGCCATAATTTTTCTAGCGAGGCCCACCAAAATTTCTGGCGCGCCAGCCTCGTCGGAATTTTTTGCCTTTTCTAGATTTCTGGGATTTTCCCCTATAAATATTTGGAGAATTTTCGGTAATCGAGATTGAAAATTTTCAGAGAAAAATATAGCTTTTAGAACTGCAACCAATTTCAGGAATTAAACAAGTATTTTCGAGATTTACACCAAGTTTTCAACCACAAAAACTAAAAGACGACGATGACTACTTTCTAAGGTCGAACGGATATTGTCGAAGTGGATTCGTTCCGTAAGGGTAAGCCTCTGAGTTCCTAGAATTGTTAATTCTGTGCTCATTGTCTATTTATTCCTTATTCTAATTTCATCTGCGGACCTAGGATTTTTATTATTCTATTTTATTCCTAATGTTGTAATTTTTCTTTCTTCATCTGTAATTTCCTTATTAATGGAGATATATGCTAGAATACCCCCACGAAGGGAATAAAAATATATTCCCTGATAACAGCACCCATTATTTTACCATGCGAGCAATTTCATTAATTAAAATGAACAACCAACGTGTTAATAAAATGAATTATATTATTTCAAATGACAAACCCATTACCATGATTTTTCAATAGGCCACACGGGCCTCGCTAAATCCAAAATCGAGCAAATGTGCAATGTGTTGTAATATACCCTGTGCTAACCTTTGTGGATGCAGGATTAGATGTATGTTTAGGATTTTAATTTTCCTTCGGGTATCACAATTTCAATTATTTTTTGGCAAGGCGGGTGGTTGCATCCCTCGAGGTTTTGTTATTTTTAATCTTTACTTTCCGCATTTATTTACTGCTTTATGGATGGATTTATCACTTTCAAATATACGTGAATCATGCATAATAACTCGAAAAATGACATAAGTGCGAATATGCACAATTAAGAAATATGATTTTCTATAGATGTAATATAATGTGATCTAATAAAAAATAAGTAACTTATCTCGAACCTGAATCTTTGTGTCTCAGTGGGCCGTCCCCTGGACGTTAAGCCTCAGAAGACTCTAATTCCTGGAAATAGCTAATCTAGGTGACGACTCTACATTAAGAGATGATGGATTCGGGTTTGACCGATCTAAAAAAGTTTTCACTTTCTCTATCAAACTTTTCCCGGGTCCCCGACTCGGTACCTTCATTTTCAACTTTAAACACCCCGGTGGACCGCACCTCTCATTCCACGTGCTCTCGGCCCATCGCTCCATATCATCCGCTCACAGTGGTTAATTCCTTACTCTCATCGTTAATCTTGATCTTGACTTAAGTAGATAACACGTTATGTGTTGTAGGAAATATGTCTATGAAAGAGGGATCACTTGCAATTCTTGAAAGCTTAAGCTTCTTTTCTCTCAAAAACCCTAAAATTCTTCTCTCAAATATGAATTGCAATGGCATCTTCTCAACAACAACAAAACCTTGGTGGATTTCAAAACTTTCTCAGGGAAAAGTCTCAGAGGAACATGTTTGTGAGCATTGATGGAAGTACTGAGAAGATTATTCTACCCAAATGAACAGTCCTCATTCAAGTCAAATGGGGAAATGCTAAAATAGAGTTTGGTCCTATGTACGAAGTGGACTATGAAGGAATCTTGAAGAACAAGATGCTACATAGAGTGTTCAAGTTGCGGAATTTGAGCAATTTCCTTCTCCTTGATGGGCCAGCCATTAGGGAATGAAGAGCTTCTACTCCAATCTCTACACCATTGAAGGCTTTCCAGACATTCTCGCCACTCAAATTGGGAAGAAATCCTACCTAATTTCAGTAAAACTCATTTCAAGCATTATGTGCATGCCATTATAGGACACTATGGTGAGGCTATAGTAGTCCCGGGAGATTAGGAACTTTCGACGGGCTATGGGTTAGGAGAGATCAGCACATCTGGTCTTACATGGAGGGCAAGAGCTTGCCATGAGCTTTTAACTAAAATCTTGCTTCTTGTGAGTAGGGTCCGCTAGGCATGATGATGAAATTTTACCATAACTGCGTACTAGTATGACATTTGAACTCGAAAATAGGTTTTGATAAAAAAAATGTTTTTATCAATGTTTATTTTCTTATGGTTTTTTATGCTAATTTTATTTTATCTACTCTCTTTATATTTGACTTTCACTTTTTAAGTTTTTATTTTCTTTTTGTAGCTTACCCTTATTCTTATTTATACTTTTTATCTTTGGGTTAGTGGTTAAATTGGGAAGTAAGACCATATAATGGTAAATAATAGAAATTAGAATTAAAAAGGGAATATGAATATATGATAAAAAGGAATGTGAGTCTCTGTTTGGGCAATATGTATTTCAATTTGGTTTACTTCCCTTTTTTCATTCTTTTTTTACTTCTATTTTTTTTAAAAAAAATTGTGATTTCAATTATCCTTTTTTTCCTTGATAATCAAATATAATCAATATTAATTAGTTTTTAATAATAATTTCTTTCCATTTGCCTCTTGCTGAAATTTGAGCCTATAAATAGACCTTTAAATGTCTGTATTTGAGGGGAGAGCTTTTTTATTTTAGAGAGATTTTGAGTTTGATTTTATTTGCTAAATAGAATAAATTTAAAGAGTGTTTTCTAGTTTCACAAATACAAACTTTTGTTTTCTTTCTTGTTGGTTGTTCAAAGTTATCAAAATCAAAATTCAAGCATCTTTGAACCATCTAGCAAAGGTAAACCTAGGATATAACTAATTTTTTTTTTTTCATTTTATATCTTAGTTCTAAAATATTTCATTTCATTCCAATAATATTGCATTTTTATGACTATTTTGATGGTTTAGTTGAGTTTTGCAAGGTGACTAATGAAGTTCTCATGAAATTAGGATTTGAGATTTACTTTAATCTCAAAATCGAGCCCATATGCAAATCCCCTTTACTTTTACACAATTTTAATTATATTCTTAGATCCTTTGTAACTAAACAGTTATAATCCCTTTACTTTCTTATCTTTATTTTCCTACTTTGGATTTGTATTATTTTCTTTATTTTATTGTATGAGCATATAGAAATTATCGTAGGGTTAAGATGAAAATAGGAATAATAAAACAACATAATATATTTGAAACTGATATTTTGAACTAAGTAGATTAGTGAACGCTTTGTCCGGACTTGGAATTTCTGTTTATTAGGTATAGGAATTGGGTTGGCTATATCGAATCTCCCGGTAGAACTAAACTGGGTGGCGACTCAAATTCTTAAATGGTATTTTTTTGACTCTGTTTTGATTTTAATCTAAGCTATATTTTATTTATCTTTATTTTTAAATGTAATTATATACAGAATAGTTTTATAGAAATTAATTATTTCAGACTTCATATGCCAACTTGATTTCCAAATTACATGTATAGTAGCATTCAAAAATGATTTGTTTACTTTATTTTGTAAATAAAATTTTTTATTCATTTATTTTGTATGAAAATCACTTTTAATTTAACATTTTTTTTTCTAAATGCATTAACATTTCCAAAATGTACAATTTTTTTCCATATTGACGTGTTTCCATAAATAGGCTATCAACAAAATTGAAATTATTTGTTCTGATATCCGATCACTTAATTGTTGGTGGGATCATCCCGATTTTCTATCTTCATTCAATCAAAGTGGAAGGAAATTTGTGATTCGCATCCGAACGGAGACAAACTTCAAATTGACAAGATTGTCCTCCGCTATTCGTCCATGGCACCGAGCAAACTTTGGGAACTTGGAAACACAAATTAAGAATCTTGAATCTAAGATTCTTTCATTAGCCACGGCCTCAGCTGCGTCATCCCTGGAGAACACTGTTGCTGATTTGTCTCGGCACCGGTTGGAACTATCCCATCTTCGTTGAATCAATGAAAACATAAGGCACCAACAGTCGAAACTGAAATGGACCTTATTGGGCAATCAAAACACTGCCTTTTTTCACCGTACTACAGCAACCCGATTCCGAAACAACAGAATTTCACAACTTGCTGTGAACGGATAACTCGTGCATGACATGGATTTAATTACAGCAGCCGTCCGATCATTCTATTTGACTCTCTTTAAGCCGCCAATCAGTATTCCGTTCTCACTTCATCATCTACATTTTGCGAAAGTGTCTCCCTCAGCAAATGCCAATTTAATCAAGCCTTTTTCAGAGGAAGAGATTTGGAGCGCTATTTCGTCATGTGCCGAGAATAAGGCACCGAGACCGGAGGGTTATAACTTTTTTCTTTTACAAGAGGTTTGGGCGGAATTGAAGGGGGATATAATCAGAATTTTTAGCACTTTCTTTACAGTAGCCACCTTGCTGACTTTTATTAAGACTTCCTTTAAAATTTTGATTCCAAAGACAGCAAGAACATCATCATTGGAAAATTTCCATCCAATTACGCTTATCCATGGAGTTTATAAAATGGTTACAAAGCTTCTCTCTCGACGTTTGCAATAGATTCTTCCGGAATTGATCTCCAATAATCAATTTGCATTTATAAAGGGAAGGAGCATTCACGAGTGTTCATTCTGAGCTTCAGAGGTGATTAGTTCAGCATATAGACAAAGAAGGTTGTGTGTTGTATTGAAACTGGACTTTCATAAGGCTTTCAATAGCTTATCGTGGATGTACATTGATGCGATGATGTCAGCTATGGGGTTTGATAGGAAATAGATTGTGTGGCTTTCCAATTACTGCAAGAAATTGTCAATTTCCATTTTGATCAACGGGAAATCGAGTGAGCCAATCCGTTTTCATAAGGGTGTGAAACAAGGTGACCCTTTATCTCCATTCATTTTTGTTTTGGCTATGGAAAGGTTAAAGCAGTTGATTGATGCTAGTGTGGTTCAAGGATTATTACCTATATTTCGTCTGGATGATGGTTTACTAGACATTTCGCTGTTACAATTTGCGGATGACATGATTTGTTTTCTTCAGGATGACGAATCTGTTGTTGAGAATTTTATGAGAATTTTGAAGTGCTTTGAATTAATTTCTGGATTGCGTATAAATTTTCACAAAAGCTCATTGTTGGGAATTCATGTTGATAACGACAGCTTGGGTCGCTTTGTCGTGAAGCTTGGATGTCAAATTGAAAAGTTCCTGATAAAATACCTGGGTGTGCCTCTTTCCTTCAAGAAGATACCGATTGCGAATTGGGACCCCTTAATTGATAATTTTTCACGGAAATTAACCAATTGGAAAGGGAATTATTTGTCTTACACGGGTAGAGTGGTTCTCATCAAGTCAGTGCTTTCTTCTCTTCCGGTATATCTCTTGTCAATTCTCAGAATCCCAGCCACAATCGAAGAGAAATTAAATAGATTGATGAGGAATTTTCTATGGCGGGGTGATGCGACTAGAAGTGGTATTTGTAGAATTAGTTGGAGCATGATAAATTTACCTCTCTCACTTGGAGGTCTTTACATCTGGAACATCAAGATAGTTAATGCAAGCTTACTTTTCAAGTGGTTATGGAAAATAATATCACTGGATTTATCATCACTTTGGCATATTTATTGTGTCCGTCGCTATGGTTTTAGGAATTGGCATGATTTAACTTTGATTGATCGACACAATTTATCACCAATTTGGATGAATATTCAAGCATGTTGTTGCTGTGGTCTATATTGGGAGTTTTTTTAATGAGAGTAATCGGGTTGCGATTGGGAACGGCTTGGTTGCTTCATTTTGGTTTGATAATTGGACCTCAAATAAACCATTACAATCGTTTTTCCCGGATTTATTTGAGCTTTGTTCTTGGAAGGCTGCGACAGTTTATGAAGGCTGCTCAGAATTATTCAAACTGGACTACTTTGGTAATCCATTTTGGTCACTGAATCTCCGACCAAATTTGAAAGCGAGATGCATCGAGCTACGATCTTGGATTATTATCTCTAACTCATCCCTCTTTGTGTCGGGTTCTGCTATTGAAGAGCTTATCAGATGGTCTTTTCTGCCTCAGCTGGACAGATTCGCGTGGGAACCAGGAGCAGGCTCTGTGTTCACCGCGTCAAGCTTCACATCTAGTTTTTATGGTACTAATCGTTGGCCTATGCCAACCTTCGATTTTTTGCAAGTTTGGCGTTGTTGGGTGCCGCCTAAAATGCGGTTTTTAGTCTAGACAATAATCCACAGAAGGCTGCCAATGTCTTTTTTTGTTCAATAGAGATTTCTGTCAGTTGCAGTAGCTGTCCTTTCTTTCAGTTGCAAGAATTGACGAACCATGCAATTATCCTATGCGAAAGAAGCTACCATATTTGGATGGATGCCATCAAATGGCTTGGCATCAACAACCCAATTCCAGGCTCCGCAAAGGACTTCTTTCATCTATGGCACTCCTTCATTAAAAGTGGTTGAGCTAAGCTTTTCGGTTAAGCTCTTTGGCATGCTATCACTTGGTCTATTTAGACATCAAGGAATAAATTCGTTTTTGAAGATATACAACCGAACGTTGATCATCTTATTTCTTCAATTCATTTATGTTGGTTTTATTTTAAATGTAACAAATAATCAATTAACCACTTGGTATCGGACATCATTGTAAACCCGGGGCTAGTTCGTTCATGTAACTAATACGTTACTTGTCTTGAGTATCGTTTTTCTTAATAAAAGAGGGACGAGAGTTTTGTAGGCAAGCGTGGAAACCAACCTAGTTGGGGACCTCGCCCTGAAATTTTCTCTCGTTCCAACCTTTTAGCTTTCGGAGAGACACATCGTCTCTCCGGGGGTTTTTCAAAAAAAATAAATTGGGTTTTTCCCAAATATTATCATTTTCCAAATTATTTTACATTTTTAATTTCTTTTATTTCAAGATCTTTTCCATGAAACCTTCATTTCCATAACAAAATATTTTTGTTTCCTAAATTGATGATTTGATTATGTATGTATGTGTACAAACAGTTTATTTCCATAATTATTATTTTTGCGAAAAATATTATTTTCATAAATTAATAAAATTAACTCTGAATAAGAGCCCTTCGGCTTGCTTCGCCATGCCCATTAAATAGTCACCCACTCATAGTGGCGACTCCGCAGGGGACTTTTGTTGATTTTTTTATAAAAAGTAAAAAAGTAAAATCAACTTTTAGACAAAGCATTGAAATATGCTTAGTTCAAAATATTAGTTTCAAATATATTGTGCCAATAAGTGTGTTTTTAAACGGCATGGAATTTAGAATATCACCATAGTGTTGGTCCGCTTTAGCTTAAATAACTGAGCAGAGGGGGTGAATGCAGTTACTTGGTTCTTTTTAAGATTCATAAAAATTGTTTCTAAGTTTAGTTTATAGATGTATGTTGAGTAAGACCCTATTCTCTTCAACTACAATTCAATTAAGTGAAGTTAAGTTAAGTTCAGTTAAGTTCAGCTATGTGTAGTTATAAATTTACACTGAAATAAGTTCAATTCGGTTAAGTTTAGTTCAGTTAATTTAAGTTAAGTTAAGTTTAGCTTTCCAGTTTTAGAGAATAGGGTCTAACTTATGCTGTGAGCAGGATTAAAAACTATAAACTACTTAGCTTCGCTGAACTAGTTTATCTTCAATATGTGTTGAGTACTTTACTCAGCTTGGATTGGTTTTTCAAGAAAAACTTATACACAAAGAGATGATGAATGAGCAAAGACACTATAAAGACAATTACAAGGAATAAGAAAGTTAACACCTAAGATTTTATCCTAGTTTGGCCCCGAAACTTCCTCCAGTCCCTATATTCCTTTCCAAGCTTTAATCCACTAGTGATTTCTTTCCTTTCTTCGATGAAGAAGCCTTTATAGAGAGTAGACACGATTAAAGAAAGTACCTTTCTTTATAACTATCACTCAACCCTTGCTAAATTGTCACTCAAATTTGAATTGAAAGTTTCCGAACTAAAGTTTTCAACTTATAAAATTCGTTGAATCCTTTTACAATGTTAAATCTAATCTAATATCTCTCTATTACAAATTGATGGAAAGATGAGAGTTTGCTTTAGAATGCTTGAATTTAGAATTTATGAATGCTGGGAGAAATTTGACAGTATTTTAGCTCTTAAGAAAGGTGATTCACCAAGTTCGAATGTCTACTTCAGTCTTCTATTTATACTTGGAAGGGTTGGAAGTAACCATTGCAAACTTCTCGTCTTGACTTGATCTTCAATTTCTCTTTTCTTCACAGCTTTTCAATTTTGTCCATTTGAAACAAATTCCAAGACATGTTTAGAGATAGAGAATATGAAAGTTGAAGCGCGAGATTATCCATTTATGTTGTTGCATCAAAAACTTGTTTCTTCAAGAAATTTTGTTCTAATAGTGAGGCGCGCAAGATGCAACATGGAAGCTTGTGATTCGTCTGTTTTTGATGTTGCAGAGTTACGCGGAGATACTGAGAAATGACACGTGTCAGAGGATACCTTTTACGTTGGACGCTAGCGAGGAATGTCCAACATTTCGTATTCACACCTTTTGAATATGAGGACCACTTGAATATCTTCTTTAATTTCAACACTTTTTACCTGAAAAGTAACAAAGGAATATTGCATCTCTCACAAACAAAGTAAAAAGCACGTGTGTCATTTTATCTCTAGGTGTCAAAAGAACTCAGCTTTTGATTAATAAAAGCTACTTAGCTTCGTTGAGTCTATATCGTATAAGCTATGTAATGCTCAATCTCACTCATCTTTTCTTACCCTAAGCCATAACTTAATTAAAACTTAGTAAACTGATATGTTTTTCCTTAAACAAATTAAAGTAAACTTGTTTAATTAAGAGTCTATTTAGTCCTTAATTAATTTCACTATCCTAGATGGTTTGTTATTTTCAAAACGGTTTAAGTACTATGAGGTACTATTAACTTGAGTTCAACACATAGAAGTACAATATAATTACCCAAATCCGAAAGCATTTGGGAACTTGAATATATTAAACTATGGGAACTGTGTATGACCTTTTTATAACCAAGCCCACATATAAAAGCCATAGAAACTTCCCTTAGGTCACCTAAACTAATTTGCATTTCAAGAGACACCCTTATTATCCATTGTTGATAATAAGGAGACCCAATACTTGGGAAAGAACCTTGTTTTGACCACGTGGTGTTAAGTGTGGAAGGGAGAGCATACTATATACGTATGCTAGCCAATTTGGTATTTGTGCAACTTTACTTTTTGCATACTTCATTTGTGTGATTCTAATCATATTTTCGTGCAACTATACCATTCGTGTTATTTTATACACATCACTATCATTTTTTTCTAGTCTAATTAGCCTCAAATTAGGATACATTTGACTCCAAATGACCACTAAGGAGAACCTTGAGAAGCCTATTGTGTTAGGAACTTTAATTCTTCCTTAAGGTTAAACCAACAAGTACTACATGCCTTATGTCTTCCCTAAAAAGATTTGGTACCTTGACTCTTTCTTTGGTCAATTTTGAGAATAATAGTCTATCTTAGTTTTACCATAAGATCTTTAGGTACTTTAAATTTTTAGGTCAACCCTTAGAACTCTTAATTGGTCTTTAATCACCCTAAGAATATTTTTTGTTATCCATTTTATATTCACTTGTTATATGTCATAGGTTGCAAAAAATAATTATGAATACTTCTTTGTTATTACATGCAGATAAAATGAATTATACATTCTTCATTATTTGTTTACTTTTTAATATATGCATGTTCACATGTTACTTATGTAAAAAAAATAAATTTTATTTCTTTGTAATTTGTTTACTCCTTAATGTATATATGTTCACATGTTATGTATGTAAATAATATGAATAATTCTTTATAATTTGTTTACTCTTTAATGTATGTATCATATTGTGTATGTAAAAAAATTTATGAATACTTGTTTGTTATTTGTTTACTCCTTCATGTATGTATGTTCACATGTTATGTAAGTAAAAAAAATGAATAATACCTTCTTTATTATATGGTTACTCTTTAATGTATGTATGTTCACACGTTTTGCATGTAAAAAATATGAATAATACTTTCTTTGTTATTTGTATACTCTTTAATGTATGCATGTTCACATTTTATGCATATCAAAAACAAAAATACGAATACTTCTTTGTTATTCATTTACTCTTTAATTTATGCATGTTCACATGTTATATAGGTCAAAAAACAAAAAATATGAATACTTCTTTGTTATTTGTTTACTCTTTAATGTATGTATGTTCACATTCTATGCATGTAAAAAACAATACTGTTTTTTTTTTTTTGTTAAATATTTATTCTTTAATGTATGTTATATATGTTTACGTGTAATTTTTCATAAGTACCCTTCAAAAAATTCAATTTTTTGTTGACTGTTACTTTCTCTTTAATTTATGTTCTCATAGGTCACTTAAAAAAAGATTATTTCGTTGTTAATTGTCCCATTGCATGTTCACAATATGTTGCTTGAAAAAATGTTCACAGTGTGTATATTTCAACATGTTTATATTATTCCTCTTATTAATTGTTTTCCTTTTAGGTCATTGCGATCAAATAGCTATATTAGGTGCTTCTCAAGTGTCGAACCTAGGCTAGTGTCATTGCGACCAAATAGCTTTAAACCTTTTAGGTACTTCTCGAGTACTTAACCTAGGCTAGTTTTATTGTGACCAAATAGATTTAAACCTTTTAGGTACTTCTCAAGTATCGAACCTAAGCTAGTGTCGTTGTGACCAAATAGCTCAAAACCACTTAGATACTTCCTAAGTATCGAACCTAGGTTACTGTCATTGCGACCATATAACCTTAAACCTTTTAGGTACTTCTCGATCACCGAACTTAGGCTAGTGTCATTTTGACCAAATAGCCCTACACCTCTTAGGTACTTCTCGAGTACTGAAATTAAGCTAGTGTCATTGCGACCAATAGCCTTAAACATCTTTCCTACTTCCCGAATACCAAATCTAGGCTAGTGTCATTGTGACCAAATAGCCCTATACCTTTTAGGTACTTCTCACGTACCAAACCTAGGCTAGTGTCATTTTGACCATATAGCCATACACCTGTTAGGTACTTTCTATGTATAGAATCTAGGCTAGCGTCATTGCGACCAAATAGCCTTAAACCTTTTAGGAAATTTTGAAGTACTAAACCCAGGTGTGAGCGGACGACACGGAGCGGTGGGCCGAGAGGGCACGAGATGAGAGGCGCGGTCCACCGGGGTGTTTGAAAAAGGATGCACCGGGTCGGGGACCCGGGAAAAAGGTTGAAAGAGAAAAAGGCGAAAACGTTTTAGATCGGTTCGAACCCGAATCCGCCATCTCTTAGTGTGGAGTCGCAACCTGGATTAGCTCTTTCCAGGAATTAGAGTCTTGTGAGGCTTAACGTCCAGGGGACGGCCCACCAAGACA
>CATIWQ010541296.1:0-10612 GCA_949673415.1 Euphorbia schlechtendalii | reverse complement strand
AAAAAAAAGGCATAGTTTAAGCTTTACACATATTGTAAGCTTCAAACAATTTAAGCTTCCAAAATACTAAGTTTTAATCCGAGACTTATCTAATAACCATCATCATAGCATAATTCATTATCTTCATATTCAGATGCACTTTCTTCGACATTTATAGACATTGGTGCATTTTCCTTTGCCTTAGAACTTGAAGCACCAGTGGTGATATTTTTCTTCGCTCCCCTAGTACGATACGCACTCTCTTCAGCTCCAACAGCCCTATCAACATCCAGCCATGTCAGATCATCATCTTCAAACACTTTCTCTTGCCCATCATCCGACTCCTCGCTATCCAAACAGCCCACCAACCATTCATTTTGTACCCTAGGCGAGCCTTAGGCACGCCTTGGTGCGCCTTGTTAAGGCGACAAAGGCGCCAAGAGGCGAACGCCTCTTGAAAAACACCTTGCCTGACCCTACTTAAGGCATGGAGGCCCTCGCCTTGCTTAAGGCGTGCCTAACAACACTGGTTTCACAGAAAAGTTGCTTGTAATTGATGTATTAAATCACTCAGTGAATCCTAGTGTAGATGTTTATCCATCCATATGAGTTGTAATTTAAAACAGTGCTTTTACATATAAATCCTTACTCGCTGCAGGCAATGTGCTGTTGTAGAAGGCATTGTTTCTGATTTCCAAACAGGCATAAAAGCTTCCAATATCTATAATGACAGTGATAGTGAAGAGGGAGCTAAAATTTTGAAGATACTAGAGACAGCAGCTGAACCAGAAGTAATAATGGCAGAAATGAGTCCAGAGCAACTAACTTCGTTTGCCTCCTACCAAGCAAAAGTAGAGGTTATTTTCTGATTCCTTGTTCAAGGATTACTCAATCAAATCTCTATGATGAAATTGATTGTAACTGTAGAAAGATATGATCTTAGGCAACAAGGCAATTGGACATGGAGAAAGCAATTAAGAAAGCTCTGCAAGAAGCTTCCTTGGAGAAGAGAGAAGTAACTCCATTTATGAGGGTTAGAGTTGTTGGATTAAGTAACTATGATGGAAAGGACATTCCTACTAAAGAAGGCTTGATAACAATTTGGAGCCCGACAGAGAAGCAGGTGAAGCCAAGTGTGTGCTGGCATTGTTTCTTTTGTGTGGATATGTCTCTCACACAGTCAAAACACTTAATTTATGTGTTCCATATCTAACTGAACAATATGTTTTACCTTTCTTGCTCTTGTCTTTTTGCTATTTATTCTAGTTTTCAAACCACTGGGGTTACTAAACCTACATTTTGGCAAACAGAAAAGTGAGTTGGTTGAGGGACAAGCATATGCTGTAACAGGATTGTTGCCTGTGAACTCTGACTTGAAAACACTCTACATTCAAGCAAGAGGATCCACAATGAAATTGAAACCCTTGGCTCCTTCAGAAATCCAACACTTCCAGTAAGTCTCCAGTTGCCTCATCAATTTAATTGCTACTGAAACTGGCTAACAGCTATCTTTTGTAGGCCCTTTTTCAGTCCTCGGGTGCCAGTTCTGTTATCAGATTTGGGAGAAGTTCCTCTTTCCAGGTAGGTACAATGCTACAAGTTTTTGTGATAACATTCTGGACCATTTCATAAAAAAATTCTTGCCACATGAACTTGCTGCGGTTTCATATATGTTATATTCGTTATGCAGTGAATTTGATACTGCAGCATATGTTCTACATGTGGGGGAGGTTTCCAAAACAGCTCAATGGAAAAAACAGTGGGTTTTTGTAACAGATGGTTCCTTTTGTAGCTTAAAATGGGAAGAAATATCAAAATCTTTACTTGCTATCAGCTTCTGCTCACCATACACAGATGAAGATTCATTCACACCCATCAATTATAATCTTGCAGGATCTATAGTGAGTGCATTTATTGCCTTCTGCAGTCAAACTTCATAATGCTCAAATTTGTGAATAAGATAAGTTGTTTTGCAATAAGAATTTCAAGTGCCATAAATTATCTGAAAATAACACTGTAACCTTGATGTGGAATTGGAACTGTAAAAGACTAAAAGAGCACCATGGCTTACTTCAAGGACCTAAATACTCACTCAGCATTCAGTGAAGTACAATAGTTGATCTAGTTGGCCAAATGGATGGAACGGCCAACTTAAATGGGACTGTCAACAATCCGTATAGAACTATTTGTGAAGTGCTGATGAATTTGTTTGTTTTGGAACCATAGTAGTCAAAGGCGCAACTAAGGCATGGCTAGGCTCTTGGGCACAGCCTTTCGCCTTTGGGGGTTTTAGGCTAAATTTTGCCCCTATAGAGCCCCAAGGTGCGCCTAGGCAGCTAAAAAGCCCAAGGCGCGGCCTTGCGCCTTGACTACTATGTTTGGAATTATAGTTGCTTGGTATATTTTCATATAAATCCTCATTCATTGGATACTTAATCTTTAGAACTGTAATGTGGTCAAATTTTTTTTGACCATGGCTACTTCTCAAAGTTGATCTCATTAGTATTAAATTTGACTAATTATTTTCAAAACTGAATACTGAAATTTCGTCAATGTGTTTTTGAGTATTTTTACTGCCTAGCTAATGTATACCGTTCCTTCACTGTTACCTTCAACATGGCTGACTTGCCTTTTTTAATCAATTGTGTAACTGTTCCCTCCATATGATCTTTTCAGGTTGGATTCTTGAATATTATTAAAAAAGCCAAGGACCAAATGAATAATCTTTGGATGGCAGAAGCAACAGAAAATTCGGTTTACTCATTAAGTTTTGATAAGCCAAATTGTTCGCATCTCAAAAGTTCTGCTGTTTCTGTTCTAAGCTGGGCAAAGACATCTAACTTGGTGCATGCTATATGACATACTATGTCTTCTGATGGTTAAATGCAGTTGTAAAGATGAAGTCCAGATATTGACTCTGTTATTTGTTTCACTTAAATGCAGATGATCGATAGACTCAAGGAGAAAGTGCTGCACATCGTTGGCGATATAAAGGCTAGAAGCTGATTGCCCATTTGACTTCAAATAAAACTATACTTCATGGGAATCTATGTTTTCCATAGCCTGATATTAATCTGTGAGTATTACTCTCTTCATCTAGGCCACAACCAGAAGAATTTGATTTTAGAGATCGTTGATTATTTCATAATTATATAACTCTAAGAACATTTGTGCACTATTTCCAATTTCAAATTCTTTGGTTTCATGGATTAAACTCTTAGGTACCTGATGTTGTGTCCTACTTCAATTGAAAATGTAACTGTCTCATCAGTGTTAATTGTTGACATGCAGAAAAAAAATTGGCGAATAGTAAATGCCAGAAGTTTGTAGGAAGCAAAACAATGCAAAAGCCTGATGATGTTTGGACATATTTATTGGTATGAAACTGGTTTTGTTGGGTTAACATCAAATCTCTCCATACACAATGATTTGATTATAGCGCTGAAATTGTTGGTTGCAAATTTTTGCTTCTCCACCAAGCTGTTGTCAACTGAAGTTATCAGGAAGTAGGCAGATGCTATTCTTACGTGGCACTGCCAAGTTGGCAGAAGCTGAAGCCAAATTTGTTAGACAAAGTTAAGAATATATTAGATGTGGGTTTTATTGTTTGAATTTGAAACGGGGTATTGAAGAGCCTGCTAACTGTTGTAGCTGGAACAGTAACAAGTATAGTGTAACATGTCTAAAGTAACAAAGGGGAAAAAAATTCCCTATAGATTACACTGTTAAATTTTTTAAAAGGTGACAATTGGTTCAAATTGCAGAATTTTGTAAAGGGGCTGTTTATACTTTATTTCACCACTTCAATAATTTTGTTTGAATTAGATCTGGAGGAATTTGCATCCTTTTTGGTTTGTGAAAAAATGTTTCAAGTCAACAACAGATTGCTTTAATTTCCATCAGTGTTACTTAAAAGCAGTTACAATTGGTAAGCAGAGGCAAAGAAATTACTAAAAAAAATAGGCTAGTGAATGTTAGGGTTTAATAGAAATAGAATGGGTAGAAGAGAATAGGAGATGAAAAGAGAAGAGAAAGAGAGTCTAGAGAGAGAGAGAAAATAGAGAGAGAAGTGAGAAGTTTCTTGTATTTGATTAGATGCTTAACTTGGTTTACAATTGCGCACTTTATAGTAGCTAGTGTGACTAACAGATTTACTAGAATAACAGATTAGAGTAACTGCCTTGCTAGTTGCAGCCTAATCTCTAAACTTAACTCTTAAGTAAGCTAAGATACACACAATTACAGAGAATCAATTCTCATAACAGCACATAACTAAAGAGCATCTGCTCATTTCTTTGAAGAGCATGTGTTGATTACTTCTTAAGCTATGATCATGACAGTGAAGTAATTGAGGACTGAAATGGAGATGAAGATTGCCTAAAATTAGTGGAACAGGCAGATTTCTTTGAGGACAGATAAAAAAAGCAAAGTCCAGTTAAGGAAATATTATATAAAACATCTACATCTACTGTCATCTCTGCAGCATGTTTGATTCTCACTTTGTCCATTTCCTACAGAACCAAAACCGTTCTTAATTTCCTTGTATAGTTTGATGCTTGTCGTCCTTTCATAAAATCATCTTTTTAATTTTTCTGCATTGGAAACTCACCTGCTTCTGCATTATTCTCCTTCTTTTACATTTAACGTACGGCTTCCAGACCAATTTTGATTTGTTTCAGATTCATGTATTCACAATATCCTTCCTCAAACCATGTTTTCTTACAACAAATTATTCCACCCTTCAGTTTGTCACTAGTTGTCAATTTGGCCCCTGTATGTTAAACTTCCACATTTGGCCTATGCAGTTCAATATTTTTCTCAAAATATTATTTACAATTTATGCATCTGACATTATAGCGAAAATGTAATTTCGTACAGGTCTCATAGTTGGTAGGCATATGTGACAAATTGCCAAGTAAAGCTAACTTGTAGTAATATATAAAGAAGAGTAAAAGACAGCAGCGGTAATTTGTAAGAAGAAATGGGAGATAATAATAACAAAATGAGAGAATCAAAGGGAGAGGGAAGAAGCAGAGGGGCATGGATAGTTAGAAGAAGAAACAAAAATGGAGAAATGTGGATCAAATATAGGCATCCAAGTGAGAAAGAAAGGCAAATAAACAAGGAAAGAGAAAGAAGAAGGAGACAAGTTGCAAAGAACATATATGAAGGGCTTAGGAAACATGGTAACTACGCCAACCTCCCATAACATCCCAATTCTAACCAATTGCTTATTGCTCTTTGTCAAGAAGCCGGTTGGCATGTTGATGAAGATGGTACCCTTTCTAGGAAAGAGGTATGTCTACTAAATTCATTTATATCCTGCGTAATTCTGGTGCAAACACTGTGTTGACTTAGCTTCTGTAGATCCAACCGTTAGAAAATTATTTTCTAGTGGTCATGGCTACAATTTATGATTAATTTTTGTACGGGATTTACTTTTTAGTTACTAATTTGAATTTCACTATTTTGGTTGAAGTAGCCAGCCAACGCTATCAGCTTTTGTGATGGTGAACATTGTGCTGATCAAGTGCAAGAAGAAACTGTTAAGCTCTCATTTTCACTCTCACTCTCACTCTCACTCTCACTGCCAAATTCATCTTCGATTCCAACACAAAATCCATAGCCTAAAAATGTCAACTACTGATGCTGCTTACTTGTAGGAAATTCTTATGTTTCATAGTTAATTTAGCTTGGTTTGTAACAAAATAATTTATTGACTGATTTATGCAGTATGATATATTTTAGCATTATATTATGCGAATCCTTCTTTCAGCATTGAGGAAAAATCTCATAAATAGTTGCTCTTGTTTCCACAAATTGTGTCTGTATATGATGTTGTGTTATTTTTATTTAAGTGTAAATCGAAATCATTTTACCATTCTAACAAAATCAAAGTTACAAGACCCTGCTTTTTCTACAATAAAAATATATTACAGACGCTACTAAACTGTCACAAAATCAACTGTAAAGGTCTAATTTTCTAAAATTTACCATTTGTTCTCAACACAGGATCATACTGCAAATTATAGTGTAGCATTGTCTTCCTGCAAATGCCATCAAAGCGTAAAAGTAAAGAGCTAATCTTTTTTTTTTTTGAAATGATAAGAAACTAACTCTTGACTATATTATAAAGAGAAATTTCACAACTCGGAATATATTTTCATTCCTAAATTTGGAGCTCTATCAGATCCTTTGAGACCCAACCCAAATTACACAACTATACCCCTCAGGTGAAATGAATTAAAAGTAACACTTAATCAAATGCTGGAATGATTTAATTAGATAGTTGCAATGAGAAAGGGGAATTAATTAGAGATTGATAATATGAGCGTAAAGAATCTCGTTCCAAACATCAGGGACACCTGGCAGACACCAATGAATACAATCAGCATATGTTTTTGGATTTTCCATTTGTTGTTCATTCAAAGGCTCCCATTGCTTTCTATAAATAGAAGGATGTGCTTCTTTTCTGTACTCTGTTAACTGTGTTATATTTATCATATGAACATTTAATCCCCTTGTTCTCAAATCATCAATTACTCTATCCACTACTCTCATCATTTCTGGGCACGTTGACTTTCCTCTATATCCCTCTTTCTTTATTTGCTCTTTTTCACCATAACAATTTTCCCCTTCAATCCCACCCCACTCTCCTGCCCTGCATTTTAAAGGGTGTTTTTTTTTCTTTAAACCATTATCCATTAAAAAATAAGTAATAATTGAAAATTACATGTTTATACCTTTCATGAGTTGGTGACATGGAGACAAAGAACAGGAGCTGTCTTGTTGGGTCAATATGGACTTCTAACCAATCAGACCATGTCTTCAAAGCCATTTCATAAACTCTTGGCATCTTTACTACTTTATGTATACCATCTTCTGGTTTGTCAAATGATCCCCACCTAATACCATTCCCATTTATTAATTTAGTGTTTACGATAATATAAGATAATTTTGAAAACAGTGATGACTTACAAAACTTTCATTTGAGATCTTCTCCACCAAAGATAAGTATTAAAAACAAGAATGTCTGCATTTGTCCAATGTCTGGCGTGTTTTTCAATTCCTTGGACTCGGACTACCCGATCTTCGACCCGATGGCTAACTGGATCATCCGAGTTTGATTCCACCAGTAACGGTGACCAATAGAACTCCACCGTGGCGTTATATTCCTTCATTTAAATAATGTACATGTATTTCCACTCAGCTCTTACTCAAAGGCAGCAAATAGTGAATAAAGAATAGAAAATGGAAAAAAATAAAAGAAATTGTTGAGAGTGGGATTTGAACCCACGCCCTTTCGGACCAGAACCTTAATCTGGCGCCTTAGACCAACTCGGCCATCTCAACATTTGATGTTCTTGCATTCAGATTAAAAATATATAAAACTTACAAGAGCTTTGAAGACAGCTAAAGAGCCATTCTGGTGCATGGATTTATGGGTAGAAGGAAGGGAAGAATCCAAAAGACAAACCATAGAAACCCATTGCCCTCTATTTAAGGAATCTCCCACAAACATTAGCCTTTTGTTCCTTAGCCTCTCCAACAGTACTGTCGCATTGAACCTTTAATAATTGTATACAACAACCAGAAGAAGAAGGCAAAATTTTCCTCAAAACTCATAAAAAAATACACCAAACAACAACCTGTACTATACATGATTAGCCTCCAAACTTATATCAAATACGTGGGATATGTTTTCATAAATAAAAGCCAAAAAAAAAAAAAAGCCAGAGAGATAAGAATTAAAACCTTGGAAGGTTACATTGGTGAGGCTGCCATTTCCAATTCTGATAGCTCAAATCAGTTCTACCAAATTTCTGACAGGCCAACTGATCAGACATGAAACTACATTGCTGTTCTTTGTACATTGGATATGTTTTATTATCAAAAACCCATTTCCCTGAGAACAAATTACATCTCGACAATAAATCACCTGATACTTTACTTGTAGTCCTGTCTTCCGTTAGTTGTCCACTGTTTTGGGTTAGATAGATTGTGATTATGATTAGGAATCCGAGCAGAAGGGCAATTAGGGAATGGAAACTTCTTCTGATTCCCCATGTAAAGGCGGCCGGCGGGGGAGACGGTGGAGGAGGGGATACCATTTGGAGAAATTCATTGTGTTTCTTTGCCATTGACAAATTTATAATAATTTGAGCATGTGGTTGCTAATTGCATGTGTTTAGTTTATATAAATTGATTTTAAGAAATAGCTATTGTTGGAAATCGATGTCATGATTGGATTTCTGGAATTAGGAGAAGTGGAAATGGATATTTGGGTAGTTTGTTGGGAGGGATAGAAAATGGATAGTACTTGCAATGGTGGTTAACTCACTCTCTTTACCAAACTACCCTTCCTCCTATTTTTTCTTTCATTTTCATTGTTTTTTCTTCACTAGTTTTTCCTTCATCAATTAGGAGAATTAATTATTCATTTTTCTTGTTTTTTCATCCTTCATATGTTGTATAATCATACAATTTACCACTGGTGAGGTGACTAATTATTATCAGACTTAATACAATTCATTTATAGTAATATATGATAAATATTTTAGTTTAGTGATTAAGACTGAATTGGTGATTTTTATATAAATTTCAGTTTCGAATAATTTTTTTAAAAAAATGCAAATGTATCACAATTAAACTAAAGAAACTGAGATGATGGAAAGTATAAAATTAGAAATGAAAATGAGGGGCAAAATAGTAAAAAAGAAGAAAACAAGTTGAAAACAACTGTAAAAGTCAATGAAAATAAAAGAGAGAAGTAGGTTAGAGTGGTTGATGTCTCCACATCTGCAGCCGTTGCCTTGAAGCTGCCTCAACACCTTTTTTTTCTTTTTATTTCTAAACTAAATTACTTTTTAATCTTTTCGATTTGAGAAACTAAAGACTAAAAACTAAGGGTCACATGAATTCTTCAATGAAATAAGCTTACCAAACAATTAGTTATTAGTTTATGAAAGTCGATTGGTTTTGGTTCAAAGACTTTAGATAAAGAAAACAATTTTTATATGTTAAACATAAAAAAAACAAGTTAGGAATATAAGTTATACATATATAAGCATATTATTTGTTGGAGATTTATGAATTTTTGAAGAGTTTGAGTTTTAAATAAATAAGCATTCTTGTCAATATAATTTTCAGTTTCTAATAATCAACGGGTTTTCAAATTAAAATAGTTTTCTTTTTTTACAAAAATTAAAATATTTTCTGTTCATTGGTCTCAGTTTTCATCTTTTTTGCTCAGTTGAATTTCAATTCTAAAAATTTTAGTCTTTCGATTTTTGTGGGCACATCTGAAAGCACTACATTTAATTATTTTTATATAGTAAATTTTCTTCAAATATATTTTTATAAAAGTTGTAATTTTAAGAGTATGCTGTTTTCATTAATTAAATGGAAGATGATGTTGCAAACATTTTAGTTTCAACGAATAAATAATTTTTTAGCGATAAAATGTTTAACCTTAATATTTTTTATGGTGAATGAATATATAAGAGAAATAATAATCAGCTCTTGCGTTGATTTAATAAT
This sequence comes from Euphorbia schlechtendalii, assembly GCA_949673415.1. Lineage (NCBI taxonomy): Eukaryota > Viridiplantae > Streptophyta > Magnoliopsida > Malpighiales > Euphorbiaceae > Euphorbia > Euphorbia schlechtendalii. The sequence continues at coordinate 1,093 of CATIWQ010541296.1, read as the reverse complement.
TTTGAGTATATATAGTGAAGAAAGAGAGTACTTGTAATTGTGACTAAAAAATTAATAGGAGAGTATTACGATTCTATTAAATTGAGTTGCCATTAAGAGAGTAATTAAAAAGGTGATTTACTATGTGCTGACATGTATTATTTCGTGATGTTGGTAAATTTTCAATACTGATTTAAATTACCCTTTTTTTTAAACCTTTAAATTCTTCAATTTTCATTTGTTTTTTCTTGCATTGAAACACAATGAATAAAGATGTCAAAAAATTAATTTCGTAACAAGTTTTTTATTAGAAAATGAAAAATATTACAAAAAATTGATTATGCATAAGCGAACAAAATTCCCATCCATGCCCTAGCAGAAGCGGATGGAAATCCCGTCCGCCCATGCCATGGCACAGACGGAATCTCATCCGCTCTGACATTGCATTTTTCAATTCTTGATGAAAGGATATTAGAGTACCTTCAATCGGACGACACAAAATAAAACTTAGCGGCGCATAGTTATACTCCTGAAAAGTCAAACAAACAATTTTTTCACATTTATGCTACCTTCGGGATTTTTTGAGTTTCATTTTAGGTTTTTTATTTTGGTTATTTAAGTTTTATTTTAGATTATTAATGTAATTTTTACATGTTTTTTTTTCTAAATTAGCCTTGTATTAATGAGAAAATGATTAAATATTGATGGAAGTATAAGGGATAATGGACAAAAAAAATGTCCTTTAAAAAAAAAGTAAACATCTGATGTTGGGTTAAGAAATAAGTCCGGAAAAGGCACAAGTTTAACCATCATGAAATCGGGATTGACAGAGCATTTTTCAATCTGTACTGAAAACTGGACTGTCAGTCTAATTTTTAACAAAAAAATCAAAAGTAAACAGTGACCGGGTGACATTTTTGTCACCCGGTCAATGATCACTGAAAACGGGCCTGTCAGGCCCGTTTTCAGTGATAGTCTGAAAACGGGCCTGACAGGCCCGTTTTCAGCCACATTGCTGGGCAAAAAAATTGCCCAGCAGGCGGCAATTTTTTTTTGACCCAATGGGCCTAAAAAAATTACCGCCCATATAAACCCCCCTCCCCCAAAAATTACC
>CATIWQ010541273.1:0-12545 GCA_949673415.1 Euphorbia schlechtendalii | reverse complement strand
TGTGATCACTTAAGAAATAAGCAACTTATCCCGGACCCGAATCTCTGTGTCTTGGTGGGCCGTCCCCCGGACATTAAGCCTCACAGGACTCTAATTCCTGGAAAGAGCTAATCCAAGTGGCGACTCCACACTGAGAGACGGCGGATTTGGGTTCAAACCGATCTTAAACGTTTTTCACCTTTTTTCTCTTTAAACCTTTTTTCCCGGGTCCCCGACCCGGTGCTTTTTCTTCCTCTTTTTCAAAACACCTCGGTGGACCACGCCTATGAAACCACGTGCTCTTAGCCCATCGCTCCGTATCGCCCGCTCATAAGTGGGTAAGCATCCTTTGCAGTGGCTTTGTACTCATCAGTGAGGTCTACGTACATTCTGTAGGCTCCGCTTGGTTTTTTCACTAGCACATTCTGTAGGCTCCGCTTGGGTTTAAGTTTAGCCTATGTTGCATAACCTCATGTTTGACGCTCACAAGATCTTCTGATGACCATGAAAAGACATGTTGTTGGTCTGTGAGGGGGCAGATTATTTCTGCCTTTGCATTGTTGCAAAGGTTTCTTCCAATTTTCAGCGAACATTCTGGGCCAACTTTGATCTCTTCCAGCTCCTCCGCCACCTCGATTTTCTCCGATCGGTCTGCCTCTAACTCCTCTTCCACCAGGAGTGATTCTTTGTGTAATGAGGCCATATATGCCTCCTAAACTACTTGGGGGTTGCCTATTTTTACCGCGGTCCCTTTCATAGTTAATATGTGAAATACCATATCCATTGGGGAGATGAGCATGCGGTTTTCAGTTTGGAAAGGCCTGCCCAATATAACATTGAACCCTACTGAGATGTCAGCAATGGTAAACTCTACTTTCCCGCGGAACTTATGTTTGAGGCTCCCCATTTCCACCTCCAACGTAACTTCGCCCAATGATTGTATGGGTTGGAAGTTAATCCCAATGAGCGGCGAACATCCGGCTCGAATCTAAGAGTGGTGCAATCCCAACTTCTCCACAACACGCTTGGTGACAATATTCACCGAGCTACCCATGTATAGAAGGATTCTTCTTACTGTGAAGTTCTCCATAATTGCTTCTACGATTATGGGATCAGCGTGCTGCTTTTCGACTAACGAATCTCTCCTGAATGGTTTCAAGATTTCCACCTCACCGTTAACATTATTCTTCTTGCAGGTTGAGCCTTTAGCTTTCTTTTTGGGTGACTCGAACTCTGGTCTGCCTGCAATCACCATGATAACTCATTTTGTGCCATTGGACTTTTTATTGGAGTCATTTTCCCTCTCATCTTCGCTTCCTTCTCTCCTTTCCAGTCTTCTTGTGATTCTCTTTACGAACTGGTTAAATTTCCTAGCTTTGATCAGCTCATGCACTATGTCGGCTAGAGATCGGCAGTCATCAGTTTGATGACCCCTAACCTTGTGGTAATCACAGTATTTATTCAAATCCCGCCCCAAGGAGACTCCCTCGGGAATTTTGGGGAAACGAATGTTTTTCTTTTCTGGAGTCTTTTTTATTACCACTAGTATCTGGCTCAAAGATGCATTCAACCTAGGGCGGTCTTCTTCTCGATCAAGATATCTGCCTCGATTAGATCCGCCTCGACCTTTCTGCCTCCTTTCATCAAATCTAGGTCTGTCCTCCCTCTTTGTTTCTCAACCCCAACCTTCTTTTCTTCTATTGAAATTTATTTCATCTGCTGGGATCAGGTCCTTGGCCATGCCAAGCATTTGTTGTAAGCTTTTAGGATGCCTAGTGAGGATCGTATTGCTAAGGTCTCTACTTCACATGCCTTTTAGCATGGCCTCTTTAGCGGTGCTGAAATCTAAGTCTCGTACTTCCAGGAAGGCCTCATTGAAATGATTGTAATAGTCATGAAGGCTTTCTTCCGGCCCTAGCACAATTTCGTGTAAACTCCTAGTCACTAGCCCGGCTGGGGCGAATCCTAAAAAATGCTTGCAAAATGCGTCGCTAAGCTTATCCCAGCTACCTATGGAGTTAGGGGGTAGTGAGGTGAACCATCGAGCTGTTGGCCCGCCTAGCGTGGCTGACAAGTATCGACATATATACGCTTCTGTGGCCCCTTCCATCTCTATTCGATTCTTAAAGTCAGCAGCATGATAATTTGGATCATCTTTTCCCGTATACTTATCGAAAGTAGGTATGTAAACGGGTATGGGCAATGTCTGATCGAGGATGTTTCTCTTGAATGGTGAAAAATGAGTTCTCGATGTTGCCTCTTGATAAGGGACAGCCAACTTTGCAAAAAGCTTCTTGGCTTTCTTTTCAAATTCTGAGTCATCTTCTTCTTCACTTTCCGGCTCAACAGACCATTTTAAATTTCTAGCTTTCAAGGTCGGTTCAGGCTGCTTGCCTGTTCTAACCCTTGGATGGCGGCCAATGTTGGCCCTATGTCTCCAGGCGGAATCTGACCATCCGTCATTGCAAATATCAACCCTTGAAGCAATGACAATTGAGTTGTCTTCCTGACTGGATTTTATCCCATGGGTTGTGTGGTTATGGCACCCGAGGCTGCCGAGAATGTGACAAAAGCAATTTCGAGATTGGTGTGAGGGATGCCGATCGTGAAAACTGGTGGAGTAATGTCATAAAGGTGGGGCAGCATATGTCCCTGTGACGCACTGTCAAAATCGTCGATCAAATTTCGAGGTGGTATTGTGTCGCGTCTGGATAAGACCAAACCTGCTCTGCTCAAGTAGCCATACATCACACCAGAGGAGATGTATGTTTGTACGACTGATTTCCGATATGTCTCCATCTCCTCCGGAGCTATTTTATACATCTGTTGCAACTGGAGGAGTGGGTTGTCTCCTCCAAGGAGTCTGTCACCTTGGGGGCGTTCGCCAGTCTTAGGCGGTGACGCTCCCGTGACAGTTATCCCCGTGGTCGTGGGTTGATTGCTAATTCCATTGCGAGCCATTTGATACTGACTATGATTGTGTGAACTGAGATTCTCACCTGAGCAAGTAAATTCAATCCATGCTCACCGCACCAATGTTAAATTAAGCCTGGAACGTGGTTCCACGCACTAATTCTCTGACTGAAGTTAATTCTAAACTCTCCTCTTTGACGTGGTCAGATGGTTCCTGCAAAACAAAAACCGTTACTATAGGGGACTAGCCGTGTAACCGGCGTAGCCTCTTCGATGCTTAAGTTAGATCAGATTTAAGAGAGGAGGCGGGGAGTTTTTAGTGTTTTTAGCACGTACCTTTGCATGGTGACACAAAGGATCGTTTTATACTCCTTGATCTCTTATTCAATAATGTAAATCACCTGAGTTCTAGCTTAAGCCAATCTTTATCTTGTTGATAAGATAAAGTTTATCTGAATCGAGAGTTTCCATTATTGAGGTCTCTTTCATGGACTTAGACTCTCAACTAGACTCTGTGCTCCCGAGGCGTCGGGGACGGTCCAGGCGGACAAGCTGACTCAGCTTGGTGACCGCCTGCACATCTCTATGAGATTGGGGGAAGACTTGGTTTCTTCCAGATTTGGGGCGGACCCAATCCACCTGGATGATCACTGAGGCTTTGCTCTCGGGACGGATGGAACCGCCTGAATTGGTAGGAACATTCGTAGCCTCATCGTAATATCTCTCCACTCCAGGCGGATGTAATCCGCCTGGGGGTCTCGCGTGGCCTGTACGCGTTTGCCATTATTTGTCTATGTTAACACCCCATATGAAGTTTCACTTTAATAAAATACCTCCTTTGAAACCATTTTATTTAATTACCCCTTTTTAATATTTATTTTACAAAAATACATTTTTGTTAAATTGCTAATACCCTTTTAAAATGTTTTAATTACAACCATTTCTTCCTTTTAAATTAACGTTTATTATGGTAGTTTTTTATTTTGTAAGATTCTCCATTATCAGTAAGGATTGTAAGATTTTTAATTAACGTTTATTATGGCAGTTTTTTTATTAACATTTATTATAACAGTTTTTTACTTACAACTGTTTCTTCCTTTTTAATTAACATTTATTATAGCTGTTTTTTTTATTTTATAAGATTCTCCCTTATCAGCAAAGATTGTTCTTCCTCAATTGAATTCACGTTAATCAGTACTTTTTTTCTCGTTAATCCTGGTTCTCTGATTCTTCTTTTTTTTACGTTAAATTGTTTATAAATGAACAATACACATTATACAATCACAACCATACAACAGTAGTCAAACCCATACACATTACACAATTACAATCATACAATAGTAGCTAAATTCATACACATCAAAATGAACTATAAATATTATTCTATTACAACCATACAATAGTAGCCAAACCCATTCACATCAAAATGAACTATACGCATTATACATGTATAACCATACAACAGTAGCCCAATCTATGCAGCCATACACAGCATAATGAAATGTAAAGCCATACACAATTTACATTTGAATGTTGTGTCCGTGTGATCTTTCTTGCAGAATGTTTGGTCCTCATCTTCATCTTGTTCAAATCTGTTATAAATGATAAAAAAAATGTAAGCTTCAAATGCATGCAATACAATCTATACAATTTGACGATAAATCCGTACAATTAATAACTATAAAACTACACAAACTATATATTATTATCAGTGTACCATTCGAAATCCAATAACAAATAAGGATTGTTATTTTAATAATGTTAAACCAAACAGTATATACAACCATACAAATTTTAATAGGAAACTATACAAACTATACCCATTCAAAGTAAATGCTTCCATATACAGGAAACTATACAATTTTACACGTCATTCATAAATCTATACGGATACACATATAGCAAATTCACAACCATATAAAATATGCACAGTCACAATAAACCGTTTACCTAAACCCTGGATTCAAATTCCGATTAAATTATTTACACAAACCCAAACATATACACCATAAAATTTCAAAATAACATTTATATATAATCAAAATCATTCAACCCTCAACTAATTTTAACAAATCCCGATTTTTGCACTATTTAGAATCAATGTCGAAACCCATACAAAGTATATGCTTACATATACAATATATACACTCATACATTACTAAGATGAAGCTACGCAATTCTACTATAATTATACGAATAGAAATATTGATATCCATAACCACATAACTTATACACATGTACAATAAACAATTTTTTTAAACATTGGATTCAAATTCTTATTAAACCCCTTACTCAAGCCCCAACCACAAAAACCATACAATTTCAAAATAAACCATATATAGAAACAAAATTATGCAACAAATCCCGATTTTTATCAGAATCAGAGCCACTTGAAGAGATTTAGTACATATGAAACCCTAAAACGTACAATCTGACAATGCGAATCTCTAAAATGAGTTTTAAACCCATATACACCATACAATTTCGAATAATATAAAAAAAGAAAACTTATCTTCGAGAAGAAAAATCCGATCGTTTTCTACGCTGTCATCGTCGCCTGATCGCTAATGCAGATTACTATTGCGATTTTGTTAGTTAAAAGATGTTTTAATGGAGGTGCGAGGTTGAAGATGGGTTGAGCTGATTGGTAGTTTTTCTGTTTTGTTGCAGATTGAATCGTATATGAAAAGCTTCCGCGAATCGTGGTTTTGATTAATTAGTGAAGATAAACGTGGACTGATGGTTAATTAGAGAGAGATGTATAAATTTAAAAAATGGGTATTTTATTAATTAATTTATTCAATTGGGGTATGTTATTAAATGCATGGATGAAGCAAGAAACTCAAATCTCATATGGGGTATTTATATAAAAACCCCTTATTTCTTCATCTAGCCTAAACCAGTTAATCGGCCGGCCGACCTGTTCTCAAAATAAAGAGTATGGATATATGATCACATGTAAAATCCGGCCCGGCCCAAACCTTGTTATAACCATGTTTTTAAAGGACCGGGTCTGATTAATTAAATGTATATGTGATTTATATTTGCGTGCCACCTGCTTATTATTTAATTCAACATTTTAGTTAGTTACTTTTCACGAGATTATGATACATGAATTCAATTAGTATAACATTCCTAATTTAGTCAACATGGAATGGGTAATTTTGGAATGTATTGATGGAACAAGTACACAGAAAGTTATTTCTTATTAGTGATGGAAATGTAGTATATAATGCTTTTTCTTTTTAATTAATATGGATTGTATGAATAGGGTAAGTAAGAATGCACTGGGAGATGGTATTTTTACTTATGGACATTGTCGGCATGTTCCATCTTTTCTTTCGTTAATATTGCATATATTTAATTTATATGATTTGTATGAACGTTTTGATTAAATATTTTTTAAAATCAATTATTAAAGAAATGGGCGGGATCTAGATAAGTTATTTTACATGTGGTCTGACCCTGCTCGACCATGAAGCTTTGGACAATGTAGCTTATTTAAAAGTCCGGTCAGGCCCGGCCCTGACCCTGTAAAGCCCATCCAGTTAAAAAGTCTATTCTTGCCTACCTCGTAGTTTCTATGCTTTCTTTTGTGAATTTGATATTGTTAACAATCGGTAAAAGCTATGAGGGTGCGTATAAGAAAAGGAAAAGGGAATCAACAAATGGAAAGAAAAGGAATGAAATGTGATTCTCTTTCATTTGTCTTGTGTTTGGTGATATCCAGAAAAAGGATTGAATTTCTATGTTATTCATTTTGTTATTGTAAAATCTTAAATAAATAGAAAGCAAAAAAATATTTAGTAATTATTTTATATCTATTATTAGATTAAAAATTATATTTTAACTATTTAATAATAAATAACTATTAATTTTTTAATTTTTATTTAATAATATTTATATACGTATATATTATTTATTTTAATATTATTAAATAATAATAATGCTTATAATATTTTTATTATTTATTAGATGATACTATTATAAATTTTTTTTGTATAATGTTTTTTTAAATAATTGCTATAGTATAATATTATTTTAATTCTTATATGATAATATTAATATAATTAGTTATTATATAATATTATTTTAAATAATAAGTGTTACATTTTTATTTATTATTATATATTATTATAATTATTTTGATTATTATTAATATTATTATAACTATTTTGATTATTAATAATATTATTAAAAATTTAATGATAATAGTATTATCAATTAATGATTTAATTATTATATATAAATTTATTTATTTATTATTTTATGATTAATTATTATTTTATTTATTATAAAATATTATATAGTGTTATTATAACTATTAATGATTTTATTGTTATTATCATTAAAAAATATTATTATTTTATATTATATCTATTATTATATAATATTTTTACAATATAATATTATAAATATATAATTATATTGTTAAACAGTATCATTATACATATAATGATATGTTGTTATTATTATTATTTTAAATAATGATGGAAAAAGAATAAGGAAATGGAATAGTGATACCTAGTATATATAGTGGGGATAATGGGATTACCGTAAAGTGGGTGATCAAATTATCAAAAAAAAGGGTAATGAATTTGATTCTTTTATACAACCAAACAATATCAAAGAAAATCCCCCAACCAAACGTCTCCTTGAGTAGTTTTATCTTCATTGAGGTGAAATATCAAATTAATTATTGATATTTTTTCTGTTTTAGCAATTGATGGCAGAATTGTAATATGAATTCAATTCCATTTTGACTTTATACGGTGCTAAAATAAAATGTAAATTGCATTGGTTTTCTCTGGGAACCAATGCCAATGCCATTACTGTTACGGGAAACCCATGTGCCTTCATTTACAAGCTATGGCATTGCTTACATTGGCATCAACTCAAATCAATACCATATAGTTTTTTTTAAATCAATACCATATATGATTTCTGCAATAGTGATATCATATAATATAAAAATCGCTTTTTTCACGATTGGGCTAAAACCTAACATGATTTTGGAATAAAACTACACCTAATAAATTGGAAGCCCCTTTCAACTTTCTTCATATCTCATTAATGCTATCTTTTTTTGGAGAAGGAACACTTGCTTGCAAAAGCTAGTAGGATAGTAGGAGAGTTCTTGAACTTGAAGTTCAATAGGGTGAAACAGATATGTTAGTCCCTTGGGCTTAGACCTGTTCGCGGGCCTAGTTACCAGTCCGATCCAGCCCAAGCCCACTTCAACGGGCCGAGCTTGGACACTCATTTTTAAAAAAAGTTCGGCCTGAACCTATCAAAGCCCAAAATTTTAAGACCATACTTGGTTTTTATATAAATACCCGAGCCCGATCAGATGAATAGTTTTATTTATTTATAATATATAAATATACATTAAATTTATAATTATTTTAAAATTTTATAATTATCATATTAAATTTATATACTTGATTACAATAAATGTTACTAAATATCAAAGATTTTAAGTAAGCAACGCAATTATGTTTAAAATTTAAACATATGTTGGCTTATTTTATATTTTTTCTATTTAATTTAATAAAAAAAATTGGAATAAAAAAAATATTCATGACTTAGACCAGACTTAGGAATGACCTCCCGGCCCGAACCCAAAATTTACAAGTATAGGCTTGGATTAACGCTTTTAGTAAAAAAAAAACCCCGTCAAGACCGGCCCAACCCACCCGACGAATAGGTCTTGGGCTCAATTAGATTCAGATGGCTACAGTGCATAATGACGTAAAAAAATTTTATTAGTTTTAAAAATGACAGTGTACTGAGTAAAATAAAGTTAGAATGGTGAGCAACTTGATAGTAAATATTAGCATAATTGATTTATCACAATGAGCAGATTGAAAATTGGTTGCTTTGAGTTCTTTTGAAAATACTTTGAGCTTTGATTTTTTTCGAAGTAATTGCTTGTTAGTATTTTTTTTTTTTTTTTTTTTGGTAGTCTTTAAATCATGATCTTCAACTCTATATATAACATTAGTACAAACACAGTTGATCTCTTGTATTTCCGGCTAAATCCATTGAAAAAATCACAATTCATTTCCTTTTGTGTGTATTATATTATTCAATTGATTTGGGAGTTAAAATTGTTAACGATTCAGAAAAATGTACGAAATTTTAAAAAATACTAAGTTTGAAATTTATACAAACTTGGAAAATAATTGTAGTTGCAAATATAGTTTCATAGACTGAAAATAATTTATACCCTTTCACTTGAAAAAATTAAATTGGACATAGAAAATTAAGGAAATATACTTGATAGGCTCAATAATAAAAAATTGTGTTCATTATATTTAAAATGGTTTCCAAATTGAATTGAATAGAATACAAAAATTCAATAGTGAATTTCTGATAGCTTTCAAAGCAACATTAAAAATTCTTTATAATTAAAAATCAACTCAAAATCAACAAACGATGTATTTTGGAAAGGTTCATTTTGAACCAATTCAATTTAATTGAAATTATTTTGCACATCAATAACTCGACCCCTACCACCTATGGGTAACTTTAAACAAGCTTCCTTTGAGGTAGATACTTGAATATCAAGTATGGCTATTACTAATCTATCTCCTGGAGCATACAATGATTCTTTCGCTATTTGAAGCGTTAATCCACCTACTAAAATACAGTGTTTTAAAAGACGCTAGGCGCTAGTCGGGCGGCTAGAGCCTACGAGGGCCTAGGCGAGGATTAATCGAGACCTAGGCGTATTAATTTTTTAAAATATATAATATTTGTTAATAAATTAAAATAATAAATTTAAACAACACATAAATTTTTATATAATAATACTAAAAATTCATATTTCTAGGCTTTAGCGACAATTTTTTACACTTTGACGACATTTTTAAGCTTTGGCAACACTTTTTTCTGTCTTTGACGACGATTTTCTAAGTTTTGGCGGCACTTTCCTCCTTGACCGCCCGATTATATAAAATCGAAATGGTGTTCTAAAAATCCCCGCCTAGGCGCCACCTGGATCGCCTTTTAAAACAGTGCTAAAATATCACCTGTCTCTGCCCAAGATTCCAACCTCGCAATTACTTCATTAATAACGAATCGATCTGGCTTGGCAATCATTACGGATTTGAAACGGATATTGCCTTTAATAATATTTAAATTTAATGGAATGGATCGATCATCACCATTAATTTGGCAATCAATATCATCACGAACAACAACCGATATATTCTCTTTTAGGTAGTCTCTTTTCATCTTAATTGGTTTTCCAGGCATCATATAACATTCAAATGGAAAGCCACTTGGTATAGGTACACCTCCTGCAAGGAGATTCAAAACATCAATGAATTACATGTCTCATAGTTACAAATGAGCTAAACGCAACAAGGAAAAATAACTAGGTATTCAACAAATAAAAACCACAAGGTACGATAAAATTTCTATAGATATACTTGATGAAGTAAAAATAGTATAAACCTAAATTGTTATTTTAAAAGTCTTATTACTAGTTAATTAGCTAATTACGAACTAGTACCAATCAACTGAAATTTAATTTTATTTATAATATCTATCTTTAGTAAACTTGTTACTTACCAAATTCATTATATTTCAAATAAATAACTAATTACGGAATCAGGGGCGCCTAGGCGAGAGCCTGGTGTGCCTAAAAATCTCTGCTGGATTGCTCAAAATCATTACATTTATAAATTAAATTCAAAAATTATTTTACAGATTTCAAAGCTACTTTATTCAGTATGGCAGTGTACTATGCTTAAAGGTGAGTGACAGAGACAGAGGAGTTTGAATTTTAATGAATATACAAAAACCAAATACTGAATCCAACTGAGTCGGATGACATCTTTTTCTTCATTCTGCCTTTCTTAACATGCTTTTTTACGCCTTTTGTAGCACTAGGCTAAGGACAGTTCAGTTTAGACGTTATTTTGCCTTGGACGTTACTGTTTGGTTAAAAGAAATAATTTTCTTGAAAAAACCAAATCAAATACTTTTGCTTTAAGGCCAAATCCACCTCTCCTTGGAGGAAAATTTGTAAACCCAATAAGAAACATTAAGTCAATATTTACAAAATATATCAATTTAAACGCATAAAAGGGATGTTTTAAAGTTGCAATTCCAGAGCTTTTTATGATCATTTTGGCCATTTCAACGTGCCAAATTCCCCTGGAAGACGCTACTATTTCAGTGTTTGGAAAGAAAATGACCAATAACAATTAAACTAGGTTTGGAAAGGTATAGGCCGTGTGTCTGGCCACGACTCAATCTTTTCAAAGAACTTCACAGGCACAACACCGTCAAAACCTTCGGTAAGGATCACCCTATTGTCAGATATGTAAAGTTTCATTCCCTCTGAAATCAGCAAATAAATTAGAAAAATGCATCAGGCTCTCATCTATTTTGATCAGCAACTTCAAGTAAACAAACAACCAAAAACATAAGAAGTTCATCATGCAAATGTGAAGTACCTTCTAAAGCTTTTCTTACATCAAGATATATCAAAACATCAGCATCCCACCTCGTTCCTGAAAGAAAATAAACCATGTCATCGGAAGTGATTAATATTAAATTAAATTGCATCATCAATGAACTAAAATTTTGTCTAGATGAACAAATATTTTATCTACAACATTGAAATGCACTAATCTAGTCATTAAAGCATTCCTTGTGTTTTCAGTTTCAGACAAGCTACTTGAGCTATAAAATTCCAGAATATTTGTGAGGGATAAAGTTGGCTCTAACATCTTACCACTTAGAACTAGACCATCTGTTGGCAGGCCACATGAGAAGTGAACATGCACTCTTTGCATGCACTTTAATCCAGACTTCAGTATAGATTCTATATTCTTCTTGTAGGTTCCATGTACACACTTCAATCATAAACAAGAAAGGCCAGGAAAATATATATTATCCAAAATTCAAGAAAGATTAGGACATAAATGATATATTTCACAAGACAAAAAAAATCACCAAAAATACTTTTACCAGGAATTTCCTCAGCTGAAAGGATTGGCTTAAATAAACTCTCGGATTCAATTGTCTACATGAAGGAGAAATCCATTCAATCAGACATTCAATTCGACAACAACAATAATGGAGTTATAAACATTCTCTTCCTATGTTTTATGCCATTAATCAACACAGCTTTGCACAACAAGAACTTCGCACGAGCTACACATATCAAATAAAAGGTAAAAGAACAAGATAAAACAAGATTCAATACATTACCTGTTATACGCATACAAAAGTGTTACAATAATGACCATATCAATGTTTGCAACCCAAGATTATGAAGTCCAGCTAAAGCTTCACAGATATTCACACTAAATTTGTGGTCAACGATCAAAGCAACTAATGAAACCCCAATGTATGAAGCACAATTGTTAAAGGCGCGCCTCGGGCGATCCTGACGTAGGGCGCCACCTTGGCGCCTTGGCATAGCACAGGCGAGGTGGTGTCCAACAGGCGCGCCTTTTAGCGCCTCACAGGGGCACCTCAGAGCGCCTAGACAATTCTATCTTAAGGGGTTTAATTTTGCATAATTATGTTTTTTACATCCATTTTTAAGAGTTTTAAATAATAATATAAGGCTAGATATTCCTAATTCAATTCTTATTAAGGCTAAATCAACTCAAGTATAGATATTCTTAATA